>JAQGBT010000414.1:0-54118 GCA_034698585.1 Disparrhopalites patrizii
TCGGGGGGGTTTGTGAACACCGTTATAGTGCGAAAACCGTTATAAGGAGGTCCGTTATAGAGAGAATTGACTGTATATTGTTTAAAAACGTTTCAATGTACTTAAAAAATCTTGATATCTTCTTCGGAAAATTCCATAGGGTAAAAATCATTTCAAAATTTGACCATGTACATACATATGTAGGAATAAGTTGTTGACTGAAGCCTTAAAAAAATTAAAATTTCTGATGATTAAGCGATAGTCTGATGGTTAAGCTATATCTGTAGACACATATTACGCTGCAATGTGTGGTGGAAACGTTTCTCAACAAAGTCAAAGTCGCGGTCGTTAAATAATTTTTTTTATATTTAGCCAGCAAATATTACATTGTACGATTTATTATTACCGCCGTCAAACTCAATGAAATCAATCACATCCAAAAATCGTGTGGAATCAATAGACACAACAATCATTATAAGGCATACCTGGCACACCGGATCCAATGACATTGACAAATGCAACTGAAATGTGGAGAATGCTGAAAAAATAGAAGGAATGTAAGCCCCATAAAAACAAAATATATCGCCGCCGCAAGAACAATAAAGCCGAGAAAAGACTGCAAAAAAAAAAAAAAAGGCAAAATTTCCCATTTCGAACGAATTATATTCTCCTTATGAATACCGCATGGCCTCAAATTTCCCCCGGAAGATCCTGACGACCTTTTTAATATCGTAATTATTCTCCTCCAAAACTCGGATGGCTTCATCTTTATCCAATTCCGGATGATCCTCCCCCAGAATTGTGATGACAATTCGGGCGGCCCTCTCCTTCAATTTCTCATTTGAGGGGCTCAAGTCCACCATAAGATTTTCGAGGCACTTCCCATATTTGACCATAGAAAGGGTTGTGAGCATGTTAAGGATTGATTTGGTGGCCGTGCCACATTTGAGCCTCGTGCTCCCCGTGAGGACCTCCGGACCCACATCAAAGCTTAGAAGGATATCAACAGGTAATTTAAGGTCGAGGTTCGGATTGAAAGTGAGGAAGGCCGTGGTGGCCTTGGACTTGATGGCCTCATGAAGGGCTCCCCACACAAAGGGCGTTCGACCACTGGCGGCAATCCCTGTTGTTAACAATATGCCTAAACGGATTACAATTAAGGCCCGGGATTAAAGAAAAATAGAGTGGGCATGCAGGGGGGAAATGAAAGGTTCCTACCAATGACAACGTCCTTCTCATTCACCCCTCGCTCCTTGACGGTGAGGGCTCCGGTGACGGAGGAATCCTCTGCCCCCTCCACGGACCGGAACATGGCCGAGGGTCCGCCGGAGAGGAGGCCTTGGACCCAATTTGGAGGCGCCTTGAAGGTTGGCGGGCATTCGCTGGCATCCAAAATCCCTAAGCGACCACTTGTCCCGGCGCCAACGTAGAAGAGTCGGCCACCATTTTGGAAGGCTTTGGTAATCTTGAGGATGAGCTGGGCAATTTTCCCTTTCTCCTTCCGGATCTCGTCGTAGATTTTTTTCTCTTCGTTTAACATGAGTTCTATGCCTTCGAGGGCGATCATGGTGTCCAGGGTTTTGGAGGCGGGATTCCGACGTTCCGTGGGGGACATGTCGGTGAAGGTGGGGAGGACGATTTTGCGGAATTCGGTTTCTGTCACGGGGCCGTTCCGGGTCTTCAGATCTTGCTCCACCTCCTCTTTGATCCGGACATCACCTTCTTTGAGGAAGAGGAGCGATCCGCTCACAGTCATCTTTTGGAGTCGGGTGTAGAAACAAGGATATTTGTCAAGTTATCCAGATATATCAATTTTTACTTTTAAAATTTAAATGGGGGAAATCTAAATTGATTGAAATTTTAAATCTTAAATACGTATTTACGTATGTATATATAAATTATACATAGTCCTATATTATAATTTGTAAAATAAATTTATACGAAAATGTGTACATTTTATACATAAATTATTTATTTATAAATTTAAATACATGGAATTTTATTTATAAGATCAATTGTATTTAAAATTTCAATCGATTTATTTTTTCCGCATTCAAGTGTAAATGTTTTTGTCAAGTTCACTAAACATATCAATTTTTAAGTTTAAAGTTTAAATAGGAAAATAATAAATAGATTGACATTTTAAAATTGAAATACAATTGATTTTATTTTTAAGGTAAATCGAATTTCAATTTTAAAATTTAAACCGATTAATTTTTTTCCATTTCAGTGAAGTGAATTTCAATTTAAAAATTTAAACCGATTATTTTTTTTTCATTTCAGTGAAGTTGTTGTGAAGTTTAACCTCGTTCTTAGGTTTGAATGGAGTAGGAAATTGCAGTTTAATTTTAAATAAGCTTATAGCCGAGTTTACATCTATGTAATGTATGTTTTTCCATTTATTCATTCTCTGAAATTAATTGCAATCTGAGAATTTAAATCGGCTTCCGGTTTCGTCCATACAAATTTGCCTATTTAGAAATCATCTGCAGTATCTCTCATGAAATAAATTTTCTTTTAGTCAATTTGCTTTTCTTTCTGCATAAGTTTTGGATTTGGAAATTTAAATAATTTAATATTACTATACTTACTTGAAACATTTCCTGTAATGAAATCAATTTCCTTGAAATCAATTGCAAAATAAACAAAGATAGAAAATAAAAGTAAATAATTTTGGATTCGGCTTATTTAATTTTCTTTTAATTTAATGTATAGCGGTTTAATTTAATTCAGTTTAAATTTCAACTAATAATTTCACTTTAAACTAAACTTTTTCAAATGTATTTTGCTTTTAAAAATAAAAAAATCCACACATCCAGTAAACGTATTCTTTAGTGCAAGATCAGAATGTCAGTCATATCGTTTTTAAATCATTAAAACATACTGCAACAGAGCTAAAACATATGGCGGTCTGGCTGCAAGTTAAGTGAAGCACTAAAAATTGACGTGCCTGGCCATTCAAAACTGAATACCATCTTTTTAAGTCCTAAATAAATAAATCCTAAATAAATTTATAAATCCATAGGTAGCATCTGCAATTAAGAGAAATGTAATGTATGCCTTTTAAATAGCCAACCTTTTCATGGAGAATCTGGATGGTAAGAGGATTCTCGTCCTTGAAATATTCCCTCAGCTTGTCCTTGACCAACTGAGAGAAATCCGCATTCTCCGTCAGCAAACTGCCGGTAAATCCCAGGACCAACTTCCTTTCCCGAGGCGGATCAATCCTCTGGATCAAATGAAAAAAGTCCCCGGCGAGGTCCCGGGCCGCTTCCTGGACAATGACGGTTGCCACTTTGTCCTTGGACGCCGTCCAATGCTGGATAACCGTCTTGGCCACGGACGCAATCTCCCGCTTGGTCGCCGTCACGCTCCAGGACACCAATTCCACGTTTGTCTCAATGTTCAACGCCGCCTTGATTAAGGCCAATAACGAGGAATTACCCGTGTATTCAAATTCCCGGAAGGCTGCCCGGAGACCATTGAGACCAATGTCGTAGCCGGAGCCCCGATCTCCGACGATGTGTCCGTTCCCCCCGATTTTCGTGATGACCATCACATCCTGATTTTCTGGGGACTTGACCTGAGCGCAACAGGCGGAGCCGGAACCGGCTAGGACGAGGCAATTAAGGTTTTCATGGGGGGAGGACGTCTGTTCCAGAACTTTGAAGGCCGTCTCCAGGTCACTGCCCACCCACAATTTCTTCAGGTGTTGGAAGTAATTCAGAATGCTTTTTTTCGCTTTCTATACACCGTAAAGAGACAAATAATGTCAATTATGAAATATTTTCTATATAAGTATAAAAAAAATGTACACAAGAGTGTTTAGTGTTTACATTTGCTTCTTGATCTATATAGGAGAAGGTTTTTTTGATTTATTCTGCTATTTTTTGTACTCATACGGGACACGTACATATGGCCGTAAATTCGTATATATGTATCTTACCTTTAAATCTTATACACACAATTATTATTATTATTATTGGTTTTATTCATCTCATGTAAAGTTTACACAGGAAGGACACAAGGATATCCATTTTCTAATGAAAATATAGTAGATACAATGTTTTGTCAATCCTGAAGATAACCAGAGACATTAGTATTTAATTATACATATATATAAACACTTCATAAGCCAATTATTAAAAAGTCGAATTTTCTTGAAGTAAAAAGCGTCGGCGGGCACATGAATATATAGTAACAAATATATCTTCTGTTATATTTCTTCTATAATTCTATGTACCTTTATATCTTATGGTGAGCCTATGGTGTTATCCTTGCCTCTATCGGCTCTATCATTGCTTTGACTCTTTCGATTTTCAATCTTGCGAAATATTCTCTTTTCGTCATGTATGCACGGATTATTTCCAATAAATATGAACTCCTCTTTTTCTTTCGTTCGGCGAAAGAATGTCGCCAAATTATGTGTAATTGGCAAATTTGTATCAAGCAAATTTCTCTGGTTATAATTTCAGAAGGGAAGAAGATTATGTATTTATTTTATGCTGACACTGTTGACAAAATATCCTGGAATGTTTTTTATATTATGTTTGTACAATTTGCAATCAAAAAGGATTACGTGTAATTATCTGAGATGTACATACTTACGTTAATATGAATGAAGGAGTTAAGAGATTATTTTGTGGCATTGTAAGCGTTTCAGCGTGTACTCTGCTCAGTTTATTTAAGTCGACGAGAAATGTACATTCAAGAAGTAAATAAAAAGGGAATAATAAAACCAAAAAATGAAGAGCAATGGTGGAAGAGAAATGATAGGAATGATACAAGAGCGAAATTTAAAATAGGAAGGGTTAGGAGCAAGATTAAAAAGAAAGGTCGAGGGAGAGATTACAGCATGACTAAGATTACAGAAGAAGGCAGAGAGTCAAAAGAAAAATTAATAGATAAAGCAGATAGAGGGAGAAATAAAGAAAGACCAAAAATTGAGTAAATTGGAAATAAAATTAAAAACAGGGAGTGGAAACATGAAGAAAAATAGAACAATAAAGCAAACAAAAAAAATAGAAATTAGGGGAAAACAAACGAAAAAATTGAGAAAGACCGGAAGAGAAAATTAATTCGAATAAAAGCAAAAATTGAAATAATAGGGTGAATAAAAGAGAAAATAAAGGAGAAAATAATATAGAATACAGGAGAAAATAATATAGAATAAGGGAGAAAATAATATAGAATAAAGGAGAAAATAATATAGAATAAAGGAGAAAATAATATAGAATAAAGGAGAAAATAATATACATAGAATAAAAACGGTAAATAACAGGAAGGAATAGACAGAAAACTCTGGAGGAGAAAGTAATATAGCAAAGCAAGACTAATTAGAATGACGGAACATACCAAAAAAAATGGATGGTATTTTTTGCATGAAAAACATTCTCTTACATTCCTGTGATCATCCGTAACAATGCCGGGCATCCCAATTCCCAAGCCCCTGACCACGACCTTGGGGGGAAGGGCATCCTCCACCAGGCTTTTCACTTTCTGGAAAAATTGCTGGAGTTTCAGTCCACTTAATAATTGGTAATTGGCAGGTGGGATTTCCAGTCTCATTTCCTCCGTCCCCCACTGGAGAACTCCAATGGAGTGAGTCGCCCCACACTCAATGCCCAAGGAAGCCATGTGCCTGCTGCCTGATGTCCTCAACCACACTCAAATGAATACTGGAAAAGGTATGTGGACAGGACTCACAAGATCCTTGACGATAAACAGACTCACTTCAATCACACCACAATATTATTGGGATTTTGCAGAGCAGTATATATGGAAATATAATTAGGTGGTCAATGGGGATTCAGAGAGAGAGAGCGAGAGAGGACGAACGAGAAAGAGAGAGAGAAAGAGAGAGAAACAGAGAGAAAGAGAGAGAAAGAGAGATAGTTGATTATGTGATCACTTTTATGTTATTATTTTAGCGATTACATGCACGTTGGCGCGCACACACACAACACGAGGAAAAGATTGTAGGCTTCATTCTGCGACAGGACAAAATACAATCCCACAGACACAGAGTAAGCTTTTGGAAGGACGAATTTCCAGTTGCTTATTGATCCAACCGAGTGGATGAGATATAGAAAAACAGGCCTAGCGAGAGAGAGAGAGAGAGAGAGACGAGTGAGAGATTTTTTGCAATTATATAAGTATCAACTGTTTCTCAAATCTTGGTGCTATTCAGTCGGAACAGCAACTGGTGGCTGATTAAATTGGAGCTGGCTATTCAAGTGGATGCCTATAAAAGAGCTGGAATGCGTAGATATGCATGCATGTAAAACCCCATCATTCATGTGTTATAGACAGACAGAAATCTTTCGAGAGATTCAGAAATGGCAAATTGAACAAGCTGAAGAGAATGAGAAAAAAACAGAAGGCTTGATAGAGAAAGAGATAATAAGTTGGAGAGGGACAGAGAGAGAGAGAGAGAGAGAGAGAGATAGAAAGCATACAAAAGCTGATGGGAGAAAATTACGACGAAATTGTAAGGGTATAAGATAGCGTGAGCTTAATCGCAAGAAGGAAAAGAGACAGAAAAGAGATCTATGACTTGTTAGAGATATCAAAGAGATGAAGAGAAAGTATAAATAGGCAGAGATAAATTAAAAAGAGAGAGGCAAAATAGAGAGGAAGAGAATACTGACTGCAGAGTGATGTGGGGAAATCGAGAGGAAAAGAAAGAGACGGAAAAGTCGAGTAAGAAAGTAACAGGAGAGAAAGAGAGGGACGAAAAAAAGTCAGAGAGGGACAGAGAGAAAGTTACATAACACAATCGAAATGGAGACAACAAAAGCAAGTGAGAGAGAGAGAGAGAAAATTAAAAAAAAAATGAAATGAGAAGGCAGAAAAGTGAAAGCTATTGAGATGAGGAAATGGATGCAAGTGAAGCAAAAAACTATTACAGAGTGGAAATAGAGGAGAAATAAAATAAAAATAGAGGACCAGAAAGAAGGAACATAAGAAAAAAGAACAAGAAGAAGGATCCGAGAGAAAAAAGACAAATGAACAGAAAAAAGCGGTTACAGATAAGATAATACAAGGCAAACGTAGGAAAGAGAACAACAGAGGGGAAATAAAAAATTCAGAGTCTGCAAATAAACTGCAAACGCATAACGCTGCTAAGATGTAAAAAGAATTGAGTGCAAAATTGAAGTGCGTAACAACTGTAGGGCATATGCATGATCGATTTTTTCAAGGTTGATGCTTCCTCGCTATCCCTCTCTATTGCTCCTCATATGGTACGAGAGAAGAGAAAAACTTGTAAATAAACGTTTATCACCCTATTTCCAGCCCTTTTTTTTTGTTGACGATAAAAATGTTTCTCGTCAAGTCTAATTGGACCCAGTTTTGACAACTGGACGAGTTCCATCCTGTAATATTTTCTTATGTAAACAGTGCCATAACAAATGCATTGGAGGCGTTTCTTCATACGTGTATATTTCGGGTGTAATATGCCATTCCATAGAGAAACAAATGGCAGGAGTGAGAGAGGAGTAATATGATAATATTGTCGATTTTGTGATAACATTTGCTGCGTTGAAGCAATCTGTTGACATTGAATTGTATTTATATATATATCGCAGCTTTCAAGTCTTACAATATAATATGATTTCTTGGGTTTTAGAAATGCATACGTATCTGTATTTGTGGGAGTGTATGTGTACAAAAGAGAAATGGAGACGTTTTCGTTATCTATATATTGAACTTATTCAATGTCTTCACTGCTCCTATGTGACCCTTTGGATAAAGATAATCAGTTGCGTGCGCAAAAAATTTAAAAAGAGAATTTAAATGCACACGTTTTTTAATTTTGTTTTGAACAGGCAGCACCCGCAATGCCATCATCTGTTAAATTGCGAACGTCTTTCATACATATTATGCCAAGGAAGCTTGTTTTTCATTTGAAACTTGTCCAGATGGTGTGTACATACATAGGTATATGCACACGTTTCGTGTGTTTATTGCCTATATAATATGTATTTATAATTATATATACCCATCAACCCATCCTTTTGATTTATTATGTAGCCATGGACGCTGTTGTTGTCCGGATTATTTCGAGGCGCAATTAAATTTTACGTATAGTTGTAAGATTGCAAGTAATTTGTGGTTGTTTACCACGAATTTCTATTTACTCTGGAAACTCCATTTTTATTGCTAAAAGGTTAAGGGAGAGAAAGCAAATTGCAAAATAGAGACGGGGGCAAGAGATACAAAGAGAGAAATGGGCAAGAGAGAGATATTGCAAAAATGGAAAAATTGGCAAGAGAATGAATTTACAAACAGTGAGAAATAGGCAGATGTTTAAAAGGTAGACAGGAGAGAGGGAGCAATTGTAAAAAAAAAGAGAAATTGGCAACACAGTGAAATTTCAATAAACGAAAAATAGACAAGAGACGGGGACAAGTTGGGAAGAGAGAAAAAAGCGATGTAGTACAAAAAGGGAAAGAGATAAATATTTGAAATAACATTGTCCATATGCTGCGACCATCACTCTGAAACCAGTGATGACGTATGAACATGTAATGTGATACTGCTATTCTTATTATGAAAGCTTCCCCTATTTATACACACTGATTATGAATTCAATTCACTCCAGCGTAAGTATTTTGTATCACAACAAATTAAATATTCAGCTTCATTTGATGAAAACCACCCATTCCTGTATAACAACCGGCTCCGCTCGTCTCCCATGGACATTCGTCCTTGCTAGTCAGTCCGCACTGCGCTAAAAGGAGCCTTGAGATAAAATAGCAATAAGTATAAGTATGTATGATAATCACAGTATAACTATTGTATAAGAAGCACAGTTGGTATTTATTACTGAGAGAATCCACCGTGTTTACAAATGTTTGGACTTGCTTCCTTTGCAAACAACTCGAGAGAGGAGATTGAGAAGGAACATTCCTTTGCCGTGGCCAGAAATAATGATATAATGAACATACCTAATCCAGGAACGCCGAATTTACATACGTATTTACGTATACCCTACAATACACACAAACGGATGATGGAATGCAAACTGTAAATGCAATAGGCTTATGTAAATCTAAAGTATTAAACAGACATAAATAACATGCTTTATTTCATTAATTAAAATTACATGTCGGGCGCAAGTATTCGTGCAGTATCATTCAGTACATTGTTTAGACAGACAGTCATTACTGTCATTAGATAACCAATTAACATGTACAATTAAATTCATATTTGCGCATCAAATATTGACGTTTTATATTTATTTTAGATTGTAGAGTTACTCAAATGGTACCACTATTTTTGCCTATACTAAAATAACGGATTGGGAGGCTTTTGTGTCAAAACTGTACAATTTTAATCTCTACAATCTTAAGTGACAATAATATGAATTTTTCCGTCGCTTTAAATGCGCCAAAATAGCACCGGTATAACTGTACTGTAATAATGCTGGGAATATTGCATACACGTGGCTTTTCACCGATTATAATTGCCCCGGAAGAGCGTAGGCTTTTACATTTTGTAAACCCTGGCCCGGAGATTTATGATCCCACTTTCGGTGTAGAAACGTTTTACGATTCTGCGACGAAATCTCTAAAAATGATTGCCCGGTGAACCTTTTTGAGCCAAAACAAACAAACATTACCCTAGGCTCGGCCGGGTCCTCCAAATCGGCATTTTGCTTTAGAAAACCTTGACAATTTGTTGCGCAATTCCCCTGAGAATCTGTGATTTTAGCAATTTTCTTTCAAATTTGTCGCGCAATTTTGCTATTTGCGTTCGTATTAATCGTCCTCATTTGAGTCTGAGGTTATTTGGAAGGTCGGCTTACCGTATTACCCTTTTTATCTTCTTATATTCTTGTATAGCCAAAGCGTTTAACAACTATTGTTAGGATCAAAGGAATACATGACACACGCGCATTATTATGATGTACTTTTTTTTGTCTATATTCGACTATACTGCACTTAATTGGGACAATAGCTTTAAGCAAGAATAGGTATGTTTAAAACTTTCTAAACACATTGTAAACATCTGTAATTGCTCATTTCCTATGATTTAAAAATATTTAATGGCGCATGTCGAAAACTCACATGCGTTGTCATGGCAACGTTTACATATGGATATACCTATACATATATGCTTTAACAGGATTTGAACTTCTGAAACTCTACTCATGATTCGTGTTTTTATTGATTAGTTTGGACAATGCTGATCAGATGACCGTGCTTGTAAATTCAATGTGAGTATAAATAAAGAGTGCATGGTTATTGATTATACAATGGTGCATGGTTATTGTATTATATGTACTATAAACTATAGAAATGTAATTATGCATATTAATTATTGTCCATTTTTTGATTTCTCCATATTTATATTTATATAATATCATTCATTATATACACTTCCATCTTCCATGCTGTGCAACATGGAAAAATCGTGCATTTGTCACCTAAAAAAATCAGTTTGGATTAGCTCGAAAATAAATTATTCCCTCAATCCAAATTTTGTTCCATTAACCTGTGACATGTATTACTGGGAATCACTCATTGTACCGATGAGAGGTCCAGAGAAAGCTTTATCCGTTTAACATTACGTGACTCATATATAATGAATTACTTGTCACTCGTGCAAAATCAATCACACTCCAAAAACAAATTGTGTGATAAAGCCCTTGAGTTCCAACTTGCTTATGCCAATTATATAGATACTAAAATAAATTCCATGTCACTTGGCACTTTACACGCCCTTAGGAACCCGCCCTTCCACCATCTGCTCCGGACATAATTTTTCTGTCAGATTAATATTTTTTGAAAAAGTGGAAAAAAATGAAAGTTTGGGCCGTTTTGGTCCTCCTCCTAGGAGTGGGGACCTCCATCAGGAGTGAAGTACCCCCGAATTTGGAGGCGTATGTCAAAGATCTGATTGAGAACTTGTTCTTGCCGGCCAATAACGCCCCAGGAGCGGCCATTGCCGTGGTGACGACCGATGGGAGTTTTGCCCTTACCCGGGGCTATGGCCTCAAGGATATCCCTTCAAATACGCCGATGGACGACCATTCTCTCTTTGTTATTGCGTCTATTTCCAAGGTACGCCTTTTTTGGTCAGATCCTTCTGTGATGTATCAAATTACAAATGCGGAGTTCAAATTTTGTCATTAAATTCAAGCTAAAATTTAGTTTAATTTTTTTTATCACGGTACCAAACATAACAAAAATGTATGTAATGGCTTGATGAATCTTGATGTAAAATTTTGATGTCATTGTTGCAGAGCATTTGCGCAACTTTGGTCTCCAGAACTCTCAGGGAAAAATTCCCCGATGAAGGTCAAGGCGTGTTGGACATCCCCATTGCCAAATTGGCACCATATCTCAATTTCACTTTTATTGATCGGTAATTCACCTGCTTTTTCAAATATTTTTTAGTGCACATTCTGGAATATATCGATTTTTCAATACACAAAATTTGTGAGTGCAATATTATTTTATATTATAGAATATTATTGAAAATTTACATACAAATTTTGCAGGGCTCGGGGCGAACAAATGAGCTTCCGGGATCTGCTCTCCCATCGCTCTTGTCTCCATACGGGCAACTTTGGACGGATGGTGGGCGCTTTTGATTCCACCGACGACTATATTTTGTAAGATGCCGCTAATATTTCAGAGATTCAAAAACGTAATTACGTATATGGGGATACGAGCTTTAATTTACGTACATATTTTTAATTCTATTTTTAATTCTATTTTTAATTCTAGTTTTAATTCTATTTTTAATTCTAGTTTTAATTCTATTTTTAATTCTATTTTTAATTCCATTTTTAATTCCATTTTTAATTCTATTTTTAATTCTATTTTTAATTCCATTTTTAATTCTATTTTTAATTCTATTTTTAATTCCATTTTTGATTGTATTTTTAATTCTATTTTTAATTATTCTATTTTTAATTCCATTTTTAATTTTAATTGTTGTTTTTAATAATAGCCGATCACGGTACATCCCCGAAATCTGCCCTTACAGAACGGGATACAACTATAATAATGCCATGTTCTCCGTGGCCGGAGAATTGATTGCCCAAATCAATGGAAATGGCAATTACACGGAAATGGTAAAAAATTTGCCAATGTCTTACCCTCAATTTTTAAAGCTGGATAGCTTATTGCCAAATTTCTTAATAGTTCCAGTAACATCGAATTATTTGTTTTGTATATGCAAAAGTGCTTAGAATTATAGATGGAATAATTATGTCCAAATTTACAGTTGGAAAATTTCTTGAAAGAATTGGGCATGAACAACTCCCGTGTAATTAGCAAAACTTTGGATTACAATACGCTGGAAAGTCTCTCGACGCCATACTATCGCCAGGATGGGAAATTCGTTCGGTCTAATCCTAATCTTATCAGGTAAAATGTCAAATTAGCTCAGATTTCTCTAAAATTTCAAAAATAAATATAATTATAAAATACATAATTGCATACATGTATATCTGTGCATTTTTATTATATTTTCATACACATTCATACAAATTTTATATTGGCGCAGGCGCGCATCCGTGTCGTTGGGCTCTGGCGGAGTCATTTCGTCCGCTTCTGACATGACCCGTTACCTCCAATTCCAGCTGGGTCTGGGAAAGCTGGATGGAAAGCAGATTGTTCCCGCGGTAATTATTTTTGGGGATTTTTTAATTATAAATATACATAAATTATAAATCTAATTTCGTAATTCATAATACATATCTTTATACGGAAAATTTTGAGCCGGAATTATTTCTTTGTGTCTATATACATGCATAATAACATCGTCATAAATTGTATGTCCTATATGTATACATATATATAATTATACATAGTCTGTAATGCAATGGCCGAGAAGACCGGCGAACCCATTCAACTTTAATGGCTATAAAGTTGGCAATTCGGACTCGGACGTGAACGGAAATTTTGCCTACGGCTTGGGACTGGAAATTGGATTTTTCAAAGGTTGGCTAAACCTAAATTCTAATATTTGCTTCCACTTGGCTATACATTTATTTAAAAAATTATACAAAGGCCATATTGTAGTAATTTGAGAAACGTATCCGATTATATTATGATTTTATTTTAGAAATGCGGTATTTTTTGTCAAAATATTTAAATATACATGCGGAAATGATTACAGATCTGTATGGATATACTTGATGCAATGTGTATAGGTCAGCGGATGTTATCCCACGGAGGATTCTGGTCTCCCTATCCCAGTCAAATGAGCTTGTATCCAGACTTGAACTTGGGGATTTATTCTTCGGCCAACGGACCCGGAAGATTGCCCCAGGTGGACTGGCCAATTATTCATAATGCTATAGCCGAACTTTTCCACAGTAAGTATTTTTTGGAAAACATTGTTGCAAAGATTTGCATATTTATACATACATAATTAATTATACCAAATGTGGTAATATCAAATGCAAATTCGTTCCCTTGCAGACACTAGCGGACGATCCTACGAGGAAATTAAGGCCGAAGTCCTACAGGTCATAAATGAGCCAAAGGACCTAGAAGAAACACACAAATTTCCTTCTGAATGCGATAACTGCGTTCGTGTTGAGCCTAAAGATCTTCCTGGAGTCTATGGCAATCCAGCCCAAGGTGACCGGAATTTTTTTCAAAATATTGTTGATCAAATGTTTTGGAAAATATATATTTCAAAATGTACCATTCCTAGAAATTTCCTAAAAATTTACTTTAGCTTTGCTTCAAAATTAATGTTTCAATATCAAGTTCCAATTTTCCCACAAAATTGCTTAACACTAGAAACCCACAAATACAAACATTATGTATTATTCTAGAGTTTTAAATTTTGCCGCAACATTTTGGAATTCTGGACAGTTGAATGTTGGCGCGATTTTTTTTATTTCCAGAAATTTTATTATTGTGCGATTTTTTTTTATTTCTAGAAATTTTAATATTAAACGCAATTTGTTTTTATTTCTAGAAATTTTATTATTGTGCGATTTTTTTTTATTTCTAGAAATTTTAATATTAAACGCAGTTTGTTTTTATTTCTAGAAATTTTAATATTAACGCAATTTGTTTTTTTTTCTAGAAATTTTAATATTAACGCAATTTGTTTTTATTTCTAGAAATTTTAATATTACCGCGATTTATTTGATTTCTTGAAATATCAATATTGCTTCAACTTTTCGAGTTACAGAAGTTTCAATATTATTGCAACAGTTGTTTAATGCTAGAAATGTTACTGTTGCCTCAAATTTTTTTAATTTTAAAAATGTCAATGTTATTCTACAAAATTATAATTACATTTTGTTAATTTTAAAAATATCAATGTTATTCTAGAAAATTATAATTAATTTTTGTTAATTCTAGAAATATCCACCTTGCGCACTTTGCATTTTTTCAACTTTCCCCGTTTACTTTTGTTTTACAGGAGATTTGAAAATCGTCTCCGATGCCACTGACCCCAAAGGCGACCTCCGGATGGAATACGGCGTATGGGGAAAGGCCTACATCAAATTCACCAACAACAAATATCTCCTGGAATGGGATTCGGATGTGGTGAGCGACTTTTGCGCCGCCGGCACTTGCAATCCCACCAATTACCTCAATTTCCTGGATAATGACAGTTTCTTCATTGAAGACGCTCGCCTAACCTACAGTCGGAATGCCACACGGGAAACGCTGGATCCCATCCCCTGGACACCTGGAAGTTGTGCTCCATAAATTGTCATAGAACCTTTGGTTACCATAGTAACCAGAAATATTATATGATATAATAAATGACTATGTATTAGCCGCACTTATTATTGCTGTAATCAATGAGGCTTTGCCCTCTTTACGACGCATGTAACCACAATAAAGAAGCAATTGCTGGCGAATCCGCTGATTATGACATTTTCTATTCATTATGATAACGGGAGGCAATAATTAACCGACCGGAAAATGAGCCAGTATTCTTGGAAATGCAAAAAATATTCACAACAAAATCACGGACGTTGGATAAACAATGCTCATTGTCGCGATTACATTATTTTATATTACGCCTATAAAATAGATGTTATTCTCGCTTGATTTCCCTTCATCTTCCACTTTCACTGTACATACGTATTCATTTCTGACTTTTCTCCTCGTTCGCTCTTCTTTTATTGTCCTAATTTTCTCCTCATATTTTCCCTTTTTTTCTGTCCAGTTTTTACTTCCCATATTTTGACTTCTCTCTCATTATTGCTCTTCGCACATTTCCTTCTCGTCATTAATTCTCCTCACATTTGCTCTTTTTCCATCTCCCCATATTTGCTATTTTGTTTTTCTCTATTTGTGGCTTTATACCTTTGTTTATCTATACTTCTCCTATCTAGTTTTTCTTTTTATCACTTTCAGTATTTTTCTTTCCTCTTCTATTTTTCTTCTCTATAGATCTCTAGCTCTCTTTCTATTTTTTCTCTCTTGCACTCCCTCTCTCGTTCTATTTTTTTCTTTTGCTCTCTCTCTCTCTCCTTTTTCTAATTTTTGTCTCTTTTTTTTCTTCTCTTGCCCTCTCTTTCCATTTTCCTTGTCGTGAACTCTATCTAATATATTTCTTCTCTGGATCTCTCTTTCTACTTTTCTTCTTTTGAAGTCTTATTCCATTTTCCTTCCTTTCAAGTCTCTTTCTATGTTTTTCCTTTGAAGTTTCTTCCTATTTTTTCTTTTGAAATCTCCTTGTATTTTATCTGTTGATTTCTCTTTCTATTTTTCTTCTCTGGTCCTCGATTTTTTCTTTTAGCTGTTTTCTCTCTCATTATTACTTTCTTCTCACTCTCTCTCTCTCTCTCTATCTTTTTTTCTTTCTCCCTGTCTGTCTCTTTCTCTCTCACTTACTTCTTTTTCTGTCTCTTTCTTTCTCTCTCTACCTGCCACTCTTAATCTCCTTTCTTATACAGTGGAATCTCTTCATAACAACACCCATTATAACAGCATGTTCTGAATAACGTCAGGAAATTTGCCGCACCTTGTACATAGAATACATATTAATTGTGTCCTCTATAATAGCATTCCTTTTATAACAGCAAAATGTTGGGTTCCGTTGGACGCTGTTATAGAGAGACTCCACTGTAATCATAGGTGCATAACCAATATAATGTTGATTTTCTATTGCCTTACTCCCGTCTTCAAAAAACAATCTCCTTTTCTTTCAACCCCCACAAGAAACATGTAGAAGGCGGAGTTTTTTGGAGGGAGAACAAGGGTGTGAACACGCGAATGGCATGTTGTTGCTTTTTTTTAATGAATCAGGCTCTTTTTGTAGTATTTATTTGATAGTAATTATTATATCGCCCTCATAAAATATATCAGTGCCGGAGGATCCGCAGCAGAATTATGAGGGAGGGGAGGGTGCCCATTCATTCCACGGAGGACTTTCTCACCTGATGGACATGGGAGCGCTAATGATGATGGGAGCTTGATTACGTCTAATTGATCCATTTTTTCCTGCAAAGTCAAAAGCCCTATAAGGAAGCTATATGCCCCACTCGCCTGTGCCTGCACCCATTAGACAAAAATGCTTATAAGAACCATATAAAAAGAGCCGCAATCAGGATGAAGAATGCCATTTTTCCCTCTATAGTTATTGCAGGAGAGGAAGAAATGCAAGAAAACCAGCTTGACCGGATATTAAAAAAAAACGTCTTTCCCCATTTACCATTTACTTTGGCAGTGTTATTACCGGATATGTACAGTGTTTGTCCTCCCCTGACACGTGCTTATTACCAACTGATGAGGTCCCTGTCTCATTAATGGGAGGGGGGAATTGTACAGGAAGGTATATGGGGGAAAAGTATTAAAAAAAAGCGTGCCAGATGTAAACAGGAGCTACGGGGGGAATATTTTAGGTGTGTATTTTTACACTTTTTAATGCCATAATTTTTATTCTAACTAAATAGAGAGAGAGAGAGTGAGAGAGAAATGGAAACGGGAAGGAAATACCAAAAGGAAAGAATGGCTACCGGCTGTTTTGGTATTGTTGGGAGCACAGATGCTGTGGCGCTATTGTGGTTGAAGGAAGGTATATATCTGTGTATTTTTATTTATTACATGACATGTGAGCATAACTCGTAATTCATTGACACGAAGAGGCATTTACAATTATTGTGATTATCAGGATGATTGTTATGTATGTGTGTTTTGGGTAGAGAGAGAGAGAGAGAGAGAGCGAGACAGAAAGAGCGAAATATGGACAGAAAAACATAAGGAGAGAGAGAGAAAGAATGAAATCGGGAGAGAGAGAGAGAGAGAGAGAGAGAAAGAGAGAGAAAGAGAGAGAGAGAGAGACGAAGGAGGAGAGAATAGAGAAAAGGGAATGGAGGGCAGGAGTGAAACTTTTACAAATTTGAGAATGGGTTCGCATGGTGCGAAATGGCAATAATAATCGTTATGCAATTAGGAATTAGGATAAAATTAAAATAAATAGGAAGTGAGAGTCGGGGATTTTCTGCTACAATTATAATATAAAAGGAGCCTCTGTCTCTCCTCATTCGGAACAAGGAATCGGCAGAGGAAAGACTTCCGACGAATCTACAGTGATCAAAAAATCTCTAAACCTTTCTTTGCAAACAAATTTGTAAAAGCAATTTTGGTATTTTCATACCAGTAAAAACGCCCAGTAAATAATTTACGGCCAACGTTTGCTTACAAATACTGTTAATTCCCCAGAAATACCATTTCTAAAACCAAAAGTTGTAAAATACCAGAATTATTGGGAATTTTCGAGCAACATTTTCAAACATCCCAGAATATTCACAGAAGTCCGTTACCAATTTTTTGGAGAGCATTAAAATTTGTGGCAGCGAAGAAACCGATAAGTTAAACTACGGGAAGCAAGTGCCAGTGGAATTTGTCTGGACAAGAAACATTTGTTGAAAAAAAAGTTTTTTTTTTCATACAACAAAATTTGCTCCGTGCTGAAAACATTTTGGAAATATAAAATGAAGTGCATTCAATTGGTCTTCGTCCTGGCAAGTGCAACGGCCATTCTCGGGGGCACAATATCCGAAACGGTAAAAACGGACAGTCTTGTGGGGGAAAGTGAAAACACTGACGACAAAGGACCAAGGATCAACAACAAATTTCTTCCCACAGAGCAGTTTCACGTGGAATTATTTCCTTCAGACTCCCATAAGACGGAAGAATCCGGATCCCGACGAATCCGAGACGTCCAAGGCAAGGCCAGCCGGGAAAGTGACTCCAGAGAAGGTCGGGCGGCCAGTAATTACCACGCCCTCTTTGAACATTACAACCAAAGGGGACAGCCTTATGGGCTAAATCTGGAAAATTTCGTGGAATCCGGCGGCTGCAATCGACTTCCTCCCAATTGGCAAAAGCGGGTTTCCGGCGCGAGAGTTTGTGGAGGCTGCATCCGATTATTCCAAGGGCCGGATTGCAACGGGAAGAGAAGTTCCAATTTGGCCTCCTGGAATGGCTGCACGTTTTTCCAGTTGTACCATTTTAATGATGTGGCCACGTCCGTGGCAGCCTGCTCCGAATTTAATGGGGAATAGTTTCTACCGAGGGCTCCCCTGTTAAAATTTTATTTTTAAATGCAATTTTATTCAGTTTTAATTCCTTTTTCCGGCTCTAGTCAAACCTTTATACGGAAGCTCTTATGTTTCTCTTTGTAAGATAATTGTGTTATCATGTATGCATATATCCTTTTCTCCAGTCCTGCCCGCCGTTTGTAACAAATTAGTGTACAGAAAATTAATGTAGAGTCTATGGAGTATTTTAGGGATAAAAAATATGTGCTACAATGGAATGTCCAAATCTGCTTTGATGAGTCACATAGTTTTCCAGGTGAATTGACAAAATATGTATATCTGCTAGTGAATGGAAACCAAATTTTCGTTAATACATATTCAAATTTATGTATGGTGCTATATGTGTAAAAAAAAGTTTCACCAAACTGTCTACATTTAATATACTGATATAAATCTGTATGCATAAATGAGTGGCTAATAAAAATTGGGCAAGTTATTTTGCCTCTAAGCTCAAAAATCAAACAATTAATATCCAGTTTAGAACTTGTGAGCAGTAAAAACAGCACAGATTATATTGATATATAAATAGTCTATATTTATCTATATTGACTATAGTCAAGTTGTGTCGGATCCGGATGGGACTTTTTCTTACTGGAAATACATTATATACTTCTGCGCAAAATTTTCTTGCCATTTTATTATTTCTGAGCTAGGACAGAGAAAGGTTGGGATATTCAGTCAATTTCTACCAAATCCATAAATTCATTTATGCATTTTTATCAACTCAAATAGCCATAATTGACGGTCATGTTAAAATCCGGTGTAATACTGCTTCCTGAGTTGGCATAAAGTGACTTGAACTTTTTTGCATATGAATTTCAACTTCACTTGATGTTTCAAATTAACCAGAAGGAATAGTTGAACATGAGGGTGTTGTACATTATCAGATTTATATTCGGAAGTTCCTTGTCTTGTGAGCAACAATGATAAATGCGTGTATTTATTTTTTTTAAATGAAAATTTGACGTTTCTTGCTGAATGAAATGCTTGGCCCACAGATGACGCTATCACAGCCTTCTTCCATTTATTTATATTTTTCTTTCACCTTTTTTCATCCATACTTTGCCTTTCTCCTCGTATTCCATGTTCTCGCTTCATCCTTGGAATCCATTGCTATCCTATTTCTCCCAAATCCCTCATTCAACTTTTCTTTTATTTACCTCTTTTGGTCAAAAATTTTTCAAAATGGAGCTATTTTAATAGAAATGAATTCATAGCCCACGCGAGCTTTCTGCTATATGCATACAATTTCGAGATATTTCAATTTGAAAGAAATATGTTTTTTTTGACATTCCAAAATTTATTTTCTCCCTTAAAATGCAATAATCAAAGGAAATACGTTCTATTCTTTCTTGGAAATTTGTCAAATGGACTTAGACCGTTTTGAAACTACACCCTTCACATATATGTATATATTTATAAGTAATGTGCATGTGAATCGCTTGTCTCCATTTCTCTAATAAAACATTCCCTCTCTCCCTCTTTTTATTTGTTTATTTACTAATTTATGAAAAACGTGACCACCACCAGATCACCCCAGCTCATTAGAATATTACGTGGAGTAAACAAAAATCAAGCACACATTGTTTTTCCAAGGCACTTATAATTTTTGTGTCGCAAAAAAATGATTAAATAACGATTTCCCCAACCAGTTCTGCCCCCTCGTTCCTCTGTCTCTTTTATTTATTGATCATATATTGATTGTGGTTGCAAAAATCCACCAATAGAAATCTTATGAAGTTCCTCAATGTTCCATTTATTACGCTGTGTATACACAGAAAACCTGCGAGCACCCATAAATGTTTTATTATCACAATCTTTATAAAATGATATTCTCTTGACAAGATCCTTGCATTACTTTTCCAAGTGTAAAAAAAAAATACACAGACTTGCACTCTTGCACTTACAGATTCTCGGGCGTAAACATGCAAATTATGACTTCACATTGTGATAAACACCAGCCCCTTCAACCCTTTTGTACGTTACGTCCATTTATCATGTACATAAGAAGATGCATTTTGGATATGCTCCTGCGTCTCCCTAATTAAACTTGCACTTTTTCACGCCACGATCAAATCTGTGACGTGTAGACAAATATGCAGGCATATTATTTGCTGTACATTGTTTATTTATACACCTATTATATACACAGATTAATTAAGAAAAGTTAAGAAATTTCCATGGACTACCACCGACTGGGACTTTTGACAGATTAATAAACGACCAAATAAATGTTTCTCCGTTATCTTCATATGTAATTCACGCTGTAGTCACTACTCCAAGCAAAAATTTGGACTGTGAATCCGGCTACATTTTCACCTTTATTAAACTGGCTAATTCAACAATTAATTGTGCATTTATTTTTGGATTTAAAATGTAAAACAAAATATTTTATTCCTATAAAATGTACAGGGTAGCTCATAATTCCACATAGAAATTTGCTCTACTCCATTTATATGCAAGAAATTAAATATACAGGTGATCATACATATAAATTAAACTTATAGGAATTTAGGATTTAAATGCAAAGAAATAACCACCCTGTACATCGTGAATACGATTGCTATCACAGGGCTGCCAATCTAAATTGATGATCATGCATGGACGTTTCAAGTATTTTAAAGAGTGAAAATCCATTCCCAAAAGGTAATATATTCAGCCTTGCACCATATAAAACCCTTCATTTTGCCTTGAATCAAGCTTCGTTTTCCATTGAACATTTTTATTGTGATTCAAATAGTTTAAATACGATGGGAAAAGTCACTTTAAGAGGTAGTGGGGTAACCGATGTAGGGAAAAAAAGGAAAGAATGGCACATTAATTTAAGGTATTTGTTTCCCTCCATGTTACACCTGTACATTTAATGACTACATATACTCAATTTTTTCTCACAGCCTCTTGCAATATAGGCAAATTATTAGTGAAAAGTGAGAGAGAGAGAGAGGAAAAAGAGACAAGTGCTAGTTGGCAAACATACTCCCAAGTTTAATTAGACATGCGAGAAGAGTGAGAAACACGGAGACAATGAGAGAGCGAAAGAGAGAGAGACAGAGAGAGAAAAGGAGAGAGAAAAAGAGAGAGAAAAAGAGAGAGAAAAAGAGAGAGAGACAGAGAGAGAAAAAGAGAGAGAAAAAGAGAGAGAGAAAGAGAGAGAGACAGAAAGGAAAAAAGTGTTTCAGTAGTGCCAACCCTGGCCAGAAGTGTGAGTAAATCCTCTGTTGGGACAGGGTCATGTGAACATGACTTGAAAATGCCTGAGAGAGAAAAGGAAAAAAAACACCAGTTTCAAAACAAGTTATTTTTTTCCTACATGCCAGAATAAGTAAATAACCATGTTTTATACACGGTATTAATTGTGAATGATGAATTACTCATCACCTCTCATTTTTTTGGGGCCAACGGGGAAAGCCTTGGAGTGAGTAATCCGCCAATTAATTTTTTACTTTTATTTTTTTCAGTTTTTCAACAACTTCCCAACGCAAAACTAATATGAGATCTCCGCGACAATGGATATCGTTTGTTGTATTGGTAGAAAATGACATTTTACCAGCTTATCAATGATTTACAGTTTTGTCGTAGTGTTCTTCCTAAACTTTGTTTCACACATTTTGGGGATATTGTATGCCAATCCCAAGGAATAATTTATAGAGCCAACTTTTGTCACACATCTAAACTTTTATTTCGACTATTTACACGTGCTTCAAATTTGCACTTGCTTACCTTACTAGGGGATTAATGTCCTGTGACAATTTATTGTGGCACTTTATTTGTGTTTTGTCAACTTGTTTTTTTTGGCTCTCTTGTTGCTCTCAGGACGTAGGCGGAAGCCTTTTTCTGGTTATTTTCCTTTCTTGTATATACATTTACTTAAATAATGTACAAAAAAAAAAGATGCTCATGGGAGGAATAAATTTATTCCCGCGGAAGTTACAATATGGTATTATTCAGGGAAATTTGTAACCAAATGATGGTCCATTATTCTGTATTTTGATCCCGAAATTACTAGTTTTGATAAACACATGTGTGTGACGAGGGAAAGGCAATGGCAGATGACAGGAAATTAATACTCTGCATGGATTTTTATCAGAGACTGATGAATAAGCAAGAGTCCTGAGCATCTGTATTTTTGTGGGTGGGAATCAGGGTTTTATCGTAGTTGATAAAGTACACACATGGCTTTATCTGTGTTAACAGGAATTTTCTATTTTTATTGTGCTTTGTGATGGACAAATGCGTGGGAGAGATGCATGCCGCGTCTCGTAGTGATGTCCTCTTCCTGGAAGAGAAATATTAGTCAGTGGCAGGGGAATAAACATCCGGCTTAGATCATCAAAACTGGACGTCGTGTGGACGAGACAAAGACTTGGGAAATGGTCCATTTTGTTAGAAATGTCATTCAGCTCAACAAATCCGGAGTTTGTGGGAGAATTTTCTACCAACTGCAGTTGGTCGTAATTTCTAAACTGACCATATCCTATATATGCTAATGTGTTGTAGGTCCGTAAGGCCTCCGGACCTTATAGGAAAAATCAGGATTTTTCTGCTGCGAAGAATTCAGGGAAAACAATCCGATCTGGAGAAGAAAGACAATTCTTTAAGGAAATCGAGACAAATGTTTAGATTTAGGGAAATTAAGACAAATTTTGAGAGAAATGAAGACAAATTTTGAGAGAAATGAAGACAAATTCCGAGATAAATGAAGACAAATTTTGAGAGAAATGAAAAAGAGTTTGTGGGGGGATTTTCCACCAACTGCAGTTGGTCTAAATTTCAAAACTGACTTATCCTATGCATGATAATTTGATAATGTTAAAACGCTGTAGCTCCGTGGGAACGTCGAGCCCAAGAAAAATTATGAATTTTCAGGAGAAAAGAATTTGGTGAAAACAATGCGATCCGGACAGGAAAGACAATTTTTTAGGGAAATCGAGACAAATTTTTAGAGAAATGAAGACAAATTTAGAGAGAAGTGAAGACAAATGAAGAAAAATCTTGTTAGAAATGACGACAAATTTTGAGAGAAGTGAAGACAAATGAAGAAAAATTTTGTTAGAAATGACGACAAATTTTGAGAGAAATAAAGGCACATTTTGAGAGGAATATGAATACATACAATTTTTTAGAGAAATAAAGTCACATTTTGAGAGGAATGAAGACAAATTTGTAGAGAAATTAAGACAAATTTTGAAAGAAATGTAGACAGATTTTCTAAAGAAACAATTGCAATTTTTACTATAAAGGAATTAAAATGTTTTTCATGAGAAATGAAGAGAAAAAACAAATTTTTAGAGAATTGAATACAAATGAGGGAAAGTGTTGAAATCCATTTCTTTTGCTCAACAATTTCTGGAACGGAATTTTCTCCCGGGACTTTCTTGTATCAAGGCATGTAAAAAAATAGTTCGGCCCCGCCAAATTTACATATTGTACACTACAAATATTATGAGACGCCTTTAAGAAGACATGCCGCAAAGGAAAAAATCTGCTTCCTGCTTCCGGGTTGCATTTCATGGCAAAAATAGTACAAAAAACCAGGAAAATCCTCATTCCTCATCATTTATACAGACGTTACCAATTTCTTTTTTTTAACAATTTTTCACATTTCCTTTTACCACTTTTATCCTGGATCAGTGCAACTTGAGAATTCCAAACTAGCAAAAAAGTTAGAAAACTTCCAAGGATGTTCCCAATGCATTTTTAAACGCAGATAAGTGGTAACATCTTCACTTCAAGGACGATCTGAATCATTTCTGCCCAATTTAGTTCCCACTTCTCCACATGCATTTTCATGCCTGGAGAGCAATTTGAACTCATGTTTTCCCCATGGTTTATATTGCTGCGAAGCATAAATGAGAGTAATGAGGAAATGAGATAAATTATCGGGCAAAATGTCAATTCTCTCTATCTTTCTCTTTCATTCTCTCTCTCGGGAAGCAAAAAGCGGCCGTGTGTTTTAAAAATGATAAGATCAGATGAAATTTTTTTTATATTTGGAGATGAAACAAAGCATTATTTACAAAAAAAAATCTCCAAACTGCATTTTTGTTGTCCTCATCGCCACATTTTTCAAGTCACGCGCACGGCCTCACGCCATCACACAATTTATGGGTTTAAAATAATGCCATAAAAATTCCTAAATAGGTATATAGCCATCGCATTGTTAATACTAAGCAGGCGGGTTGTCAGAGACATTTTATGACCATTTTTTGTTAGAGGTTGTATTTGCAGAAAAAAAATGCCGCATTTTAATTCCTTTCCCCGTGGCATGTGCATTTACAGGGGGCAATAATTTTAAACAGCATTGTCGCGATACATTTTACACCGTCCAAATTTTTTTTTTGTTTGAAAACCATTTATTTCCTTTGTAGGAAGCGCAACAGATGTCTGCAGAAGGCATTTTTATGGGGAAAAGAAATATGTGCTTATCACTTCCAAAATTTTAATTATTCCCAAACATTCCCCCGCGTGTAAGATCCAATTGACCTGACTCAACCCTCGGCATGGTATAAAATATTTTTTTTAATATTGTTTTCTGGGCTCTGTTGAGCAATTATTTCTGTATGGACATTCATCCTTTATTCCCAAAGAAAAATGGTGCTTTCCCCTTCAACGACGGAGATGTGGCATTCACAATGGTGTAAAAGACATTTTAAATATTATTACAACTTGCTCCTTGTCAAATTCCCGCTGGTCTTCTCTTTGGAGGGGAGAAAGCTTTTGGCAAGCGATCCGCTCCTGCCTTGCTCATGAACAATAAATTATAGATGGAGATTATGAGCTGACAGGAGATGAATGTGTGCAGTCTTGTGCAAAAGACTTCTGTATCGTTGAAAAGGAAATTGGAAAGGGAAGAAATTTTAATTACAAATTTGTATTATTATAGTATAGTTTTACGCAATAAGTTATACGCTTTAGCTCCGGCACTCTTATGAGGACGTTCTTCTATGCTTTATGTCAATTCTGATTATATCTTACAACCAGGATAGAAAGAACTTTTCGTGTTCCCTGCCTTTTAAGCTGGGGTATTTCTGATGGGTCAATAGGTCAACCAAGCTTTACATACTCAATTTCTTCCCCTCTGGGAATTTCTCTTATTTGTCTCTACCTTTCCCTCCATCTCACTCAGCATTTATTTACTTTATCATCTCTTTCTCCCCATTTTGTCCGTTCCTGATTCCTTAGTCTCTCCCTCTCTGCTTTGATTCTTCATATTTTTGCCTCTCCGGATATTATTTTATTTATTTTCGTAATCTCTCTTCGTTTTGTTCTTTCTTTATATTTTCTCTGCCTCTTTTTTCTTGATTTTTTGCCAATCTCTCACTCTTTCTCTCTGTTTTGTTCTTTTTTTTTCTCTTTCTCCTTCTTGCTCTTCTTCTGTCTTCTACTGTCTTTCTCCTGTTTGTTCTTGATTTTTTGTATCTCTCTCTTTTCGGGTATTTCTTTATTTTTTGTCTCTCTCTCTTTTCGGGTATTTCTTTACTTCTTGCATCTCTCTCGTTTCGGGTATTTATTTATTTTTTGTCTCTCTCTCTTTTCGGGTATTTCTTTATTTTTTGTCTCTCTCTCTTTTCGGGTATTTCTTTATTTTTTGTCTCTCTCTCTTTTCGGGTATTTCTTTACTTCTTGCATCCCTCTCGTTTCGGGTAGTATTTATTTATTTTTTGTCTCTCTCTCTTTTCGGGTATTTCTTTATTTTTTGTCTCGCTCTCCTTTTTTTCTTTGCGTCTGTCACTCTCCGTTTTGTTCTTTCTTTATTTTCTCTCTCCGTTTTGTTATTTCTTTATTTTCTCTCCATTTTGTTCTTTCTTTATATTCTCTCCCCGTTTTGTTATTTCTTTATTTTCTCTCCATTTTGTTCTTTCATTATTTTCTCTCTCCGTTTTGTTATTTCTTTATTTTCTCTCCATTTTGTTCTTTCTTTATTTTCTCTCTCCGTTTTGTTATTTCTTTATTTTCTCTCCATTTTGTTCTTTCTTTATTTTCTCTCTCTGTTTTGAATTTTATTTTTTGTCGGTCTCTCTCTCTCGGCTTTGTTCTTTATTTTTTGTCGGTCTCTATCTCTCGACTTTGTTCTTTATTATTTGTCGGTCTCTCTCTCTCTCTCGGCTTTGTTCTTTATTATTTGTCTCTGACTCCGTTTAGTTTTTCACTATTTTCTTTGTCTCTCTCTCTCTCTATATTATATGCTTCATTTATTGTCTTTCTCTCCCTCTCTCTTTCCGTTTTGATCTTTCTCAATTTCCTCCTTCTCCCCCTTGTTTATCCTCTTTCTCTCCTGGTCGAATTTTCCCTCTATGTACTGCCCTGTCCGTTTTTCTGCCTCTTCCCTAATATCTTTTTGTCTCTTTCACTCTATCGTCCTTAAAGAATTCTCGCTCACTCTCTTCCTCTCCGGATTTATTTCATTTGTACATATATACATACGTATAAAGTCACTACAGTGGACTGACTCTGTATAACAACTCTCCGAATAACAACTTTTCCTCTATAACAACTTTATTTTTCAGCCCTTCATATACATATAAAACTTCATGAAGTTTTAAAACTTCATGAAGTTTTATGTATGTTGTGTATATATTAAATGAGAAAAACAACCATTTTTGTCCTTCATGGTTGTTGTAGCGAGAGTCCACTGTATTCACTTCCCCGTCACTTGCTTGCGGCAAAACCAATGTTGCCATCTTAAAAAAAGGTTGTAATAACAATCTGCAATTATTGATCATGTCCACGTTCTGCACGAGGAAAAAGGAAGAGGCAGATGCTCCCAAACGGAAACAAGAAGATGGAATGATAGCCAAAAAATGTTTGTTTCCTGATACGCTGTAATAAAAAAAGCGAACTTCCACAGGGATGCCTTAGTAGTTTAGTTTAGCTAACGTAACAAACAATGTGCTTTTAATGCTGTATAAATAACTAAATCTGATCCTCTCCGTGAAGCTATGAAGCAGCATTTGAAACGTCAATCACTATACACGACGCCAGAAAGTATTATGTTGTACTTGGGGCCATGATCAACTCCGAAAAAACAGGATCAGAAAGAAAACAATCACATTTGCTCCTTCCTCCGCGATCTACCATGGAGAAATATTTTTGTGTATAGAAATAAAAAAAAATTCTTTTCTTCATTAGAATTCAGCCTCGAGAGGCGTTTGTCTATGGAGATAATGATAATAACGCCAGTGCCAGTGCACTTTTATTTTTTTGCTGGCTACACTTTACATCTGCATAATCCTCATTTCCTTTGGAAAGAGCAGATCCTCTTGGGATTCTCTGCATCTCCTAAGAATGCAAATGAATCCGTCTTTCCAGCTTCAGCCAAGACATGGCATAATCCACACAAGTGCAGGAGTCTTTTTTTTTTTTTTTTTTTTTTACTTCAGAGCTAAATTGTTTTTCTTCCACTTGCCAGTCTCCATCCATCTGACAACCTCGCCGTTTCATTGCTTCCAAACACTTTTCCTTTCATAAAAAAAAAGTTTCTTTCCATTTTGTTTCAAGCACAGTTTTCCACGTTTTGGACTTAACCCCTTCCATGACTCTCTTGCTCAAGAATGGGTCTGTTCCGTGTACAAACGACTTGCTTTTTCCGTGCAAAACGGGCTTTTTCCTTGTCTTTAACGGGCGACAATTTGTTGCTACATAGCTAATTATCTATATGGACATGATCTTAACATATAGTAAATTTATAGTACATTGTTAGAAGTATACAATTGCTTGTAGAATCCTAATGAAGGTAATTTTTTTGGACATGTAGCAAAACCGGAAAAAGGGGTAGATCAAAAGGTCTGATGTGAGTATCAAGCAGGGATAAAAATTTGTCAGCGTGGCTCCGGAAGAACTAGGCTTTTAGCACTAAGAAATAGCACATATAATAAAAAAAGTGGCATTTTTACACTTTTCCCTTCAAATTTTTTCTAGAGTTTTATGCCAAATGCCACCGTTATTGTGGCACCAATTGCACGTTGGAATGCCACAGAGCGCTGGGGTGCCACATTACCACAATAATACGTTGGGCAGTCAAAATTTGTTCGGGTGCTACAATACGTTGAGACATGAAAAAATTTTTAGGGCGTCACATTACGTTTGGGTGCCACAATAGGCTGGGGCGTCAAATTTTTTTTTTTTTAGGGTCCCACATTACGTTGGAAGTACCAAATTTGTAAATGGATTTACATTACTTTGGCACAGGAAGAAGAATTCTGGTGATGAATGGAAGTTGTCTTGTTTCAAATTAAATTTATGAGGGGGTAATAAAAAATTTCGAAAAATTTCTGGAGTGGAAAAACGTTATAGTACCCCCAGCACCTAAACGGGGCTATGAGGGTATACTAAAAACTAAATTTAGATATAGGCGTTTATGTACATATGAAATGTAAACGTACAAGAAAAAAAAGAGGTTTGTTGTTATTGTTATTTCCTTGTACTCTTAACCACTATTTATATTATTTCTTCCGTGTCCTCTGGCAAATAGTGGAATAAAAATAGTGTCTGATGGCATATTATATGTGTCCTCATGAAGAAAGATATTTATGAGTATGGTTATATTCCCAATTCTTTCCCCTATTGTCTCTCTCCTTTCCCTCCTTTGGATGATGGGGTTAAAAGCTGTGTGGAGTAAAAAAAAAAAAGCCCTTCTTTTTAATATGCCACAAGGGGAATTTCGACATGACTTCACCAGATTACGTGGATCGTAACCGTTAATATTAATTAGGGGCAGACCACAGTTTAAAAATACGTGCTGTCCCTCCCGTATAGACATGGCATTGTCGTGTGTGTACTGTAGAAATATTTAGCATTCTTTCCTTGTGATTTCAACGGAGGCTTTCGTCAAATAATAGGCGTACTGGTAAATTTTTGACAGGCATTCTCTTATCCTCTCTGCAGTGTGCTGCCTTTCGTGTACGTACACACGCGGATCGTTGTATGGCAATATTATATGGCACGTTATATGTATATACCTTTTGGGAAGCCTCATTCACAATATTAACCCAACATATCTTTGTACAAGTGGTGAATTTGTGAATTGTGAACCTCGTCTTATGTGAAGTTGTACATATTTTTGTACTTTGGTGAGGGCAAAACATATTGTTGTACATATGATAGGATATAGTGAAGGCAGAACGCTTGTGCTTGCTATAATGTACGGCAATCTTGTATATAGGCAGCAGGGACTGTGCGAATGGGGACCAGGCACAAATTTTGTGTAACGAACGCCTGTTGCTTCAAGAGTTTTAATGCCTGCTACAGTAATTGTTTTTACTGGAAAGAGTGAGAAATCGTGGAATAAATAAAAGTCTAAAAAGTCCAGTATATTTTTTGCAATATTTCAAGGAGAAAATTTTATCGTGGATTTCCAAAACAATAGGATCCTGCGGGAAATAGAAACTTCTTGAGAAATCGAGGCCTGCAAAATCACCTGTTGCACATGCAACAAGGAGAAGCAAGTTATATCCTTATAGAGAAAAAAACAGAATATGCAGAAAAAAATTCAGGGAAAAATATAATGTCTGAAAATGGGAAATTGCTTTACATGCAAATTTTCCGGAAATTGTGAGGCAAATTTTTCAGGAGAATTACTAAAATCAAAAACATTTTGAAGAATTGCGAGATAAATTTTTAGGGAAATTGTTGAAATCATGTTTGTGAAGAGTTGCGTGACAAATGTTTAGGAAAATTATTGAAATCACAAATTTTCAGAAGGATTGCGAGACAAATTTTCAGAGAAAATGTTGAATCCATAAAATTTTTATGAAGAATTGGGAGACAAATTTTTAGGGAAACTACTGAAATTCAAAATTTTCGGATAATTTCGAAGCTACATATTTGGGGAAAGTGTTGAAAACAAATTTTCTGACGAATTGCCAGATAAATTTTTAGAAAAATTGTTTTAATATTTTCAGAAATTGCCAGACAAATGCATAGGAAAATCTTTGACATCGCAAATTTCCAGAAGAATTGCGAGACCAAGTTTCAGGGAAATTTTTGAAATTCTAAAAATTTTCTGAAGAATTTCAGCCCAAATTTTCCAGGAAACTAAAACTATTGAAAACAAAAATTTGCGGAAGAATTGCAAGCCAAATTTCAAGGTAAACTGTTGAAATCGCTTCAGAAGAACTGGGAGACACATTCTCGGGGAAATTCACAAAAAAAAAAAACAAATTTCAAAGGATCAAACTTTTTTTTGTACAACAATTTCTTCCGCGTGATTGTTTTCGGGGATTATCACAGGAAAACTTATTCGGTTCAAGGAAATTAATAAATTTTACAGCACTGTTAGCATATTAGGTTATGACAATATGATTGTATCTATTTTCTCTAACAAAATGCAGCTATTTCGAACGAATTACGAAATTACGCCCATTGCCAACCAAATACGGCTGTTTTTACCGAAGAAAAACATGTCAATTCCGCTTTAAAAGCAATATCTGACCAGACCCTCCCGCCAAATAGCCCCAAGAGTTTTTACACTCCTGTGCAATGTCTATAGTAAATACTTTTTGAGCAGTTGCTCATATTATGCACGTTCTTTATTCAACTGCGAAGGCCTTTTCTTCCCATCTCTTTTTTGCCCCTTTCCTATCACATTTAAAGCCCATGGAAAGGGAAGTTGATTGTAATATGTAGCTCTATAGGGACATTTTGGAGAGTTTATTGTTCAATTTGAGCCGGTTTTTTCCACTACAACCAACTATTGTATAGTATACCTTATATTCCTTCTGTGTGTAGTACAATGCATTTTAAATGGGGCTTTTTTTGGGGGGTTAAGAATTGTTTGTGATGACAACGACAAGGGGATTCTGTGAAAGAAAAAAAAGGCAGCTGCAATTCATTCCTTAACGTCCCATCTGACGCACCCTGTACATTTTAATCCTCCATAAGAACACATGTATAAACTCTCCCCAATGAGCCGTATGTATTACAAGGCATTAAAGTGCATTCGGGGGGAAAATACGGATGAAAACGCCTTTAGATTTTGTTTTGCTCTGCTCAAAGAGGAGAGTCGACAGGAAAAAAAAGGAGCCCCCTAACGTTCTTGGAGAAGAGAGAAAAAGAGAGGCAAATAGGCAACAGTCAACTTTGAACAATTCACGGAGATTCAAGTGTGTACATTTTTTCGCGTAAAAATATTCTCATATTTTTTCCAGTTACATCCCATTTTTTTTTGGAAAATTCCCATTTTTACGAAACGGGTGGAATTAATCATTAATTCAACAAATGCGAAGAAAATAACTGGACTCTCCAAAAAGGATTGTGTTGAAGAGAAATTTTAGGGGTGAATCTTTTGAAGTCCCAGAAGGAGGGACCAGTGAAATTGGTGTATTTTTTTTTGGAATTAAATTTAGTTTTTTTGGAAGGATTTCGTGAAATTTTGAAAGTGTCGGAATCCCCGGAGAAATTAGGATGGAGGAGGGAAATGGACATCCGGAAGTTCCTGAAATTGAACTTATTATAAAGGTAAGGTTTTTTGGCGGATTTTTACGGATTTTCTGATTGTTTTAAAATTTACAATATTCTTCTTGATGTTGGTGATTGGTTTTCCAATTTGTCAGTTGAATAATTGTGGGGAAAGGACGTTAAAAAGTGAAAATTTGGTATTATCATGAAAATTGAAGGTGCAATAAGTTTGAAAATTGGATGAGATTGATGAGAAAATTTGGTGGATTAATGAGAATTTTGCTATTTGCCACGCCCCATTGGTTATTGGATTATATTTTGATTCAGTTTGAAAGATTGTGTTTTATATGATTCTGGTTATTTTATTGAAAATTAATCCATTGTTGTACCTTCAGAGAATGTGATTTTAGGAGAAAACGAAGAATGAAAATGAGGAATGATATTTTCCTGGTTTTCAAAGGGAGAAAAACATCTAGATTTTAGATCAATATTCGTCGGACTGGCGGGATCAATATTCTTCGGATTCCCGATTTTACATGTGCTGAGCAAGTTCAAGTAAAAAAGCGGTATATTCTAATAATAATAATTCTAAAATATTCGAAAACGAAATATTTAATAAAAAACAATCAATGCATTTTCCGCATTTCAACGTATTTTAAAAGGAGGAAGATACATGAATCCCATGAAACCATTGTTGAAGGTGGAGTTGTTTATCAAGAGAGATGGAAAATTTGCAATTGTTGGAAAATAATGAGATTTTTGCTCAGTTTTGGCTTCCGTATCCATTGTATTGGATAAAAAGGAAATTCCGACAATGTGTTCAACTGAAGTATACGTTTTTAGTTTTGACTTTTGACCATTTCGAATGACATTGAAAATTTTGCTTCACGCTCGAGTACAATTGTCCTTGGAGAGATTTTGAGATGTTACCTATTACTCCCTTTTTTTCGATTTGGTTCAGTCACTGGAATAATTATGTTTATAATTTTTTTTTACTTTTTATTTTTTGTATTTCAGTTTTTAATTGTATGGATACATTTAACCCCTCGGTGCCGTTCAAAGCTTTATCTTCTTGGCAGTTTTCTGTTGATATACGCTTTTAATTACGTACTGCAACAATAAAAGTGCACTTTGGCGAAACAATTGGCCATCTAAAAAGCAGTGATAATGTGGCATTGACACAATGTCAGTCATAATAAGATTATTGAATAACAGTAATTTTTTACAACTATTATTTTTTACAATTTGCTCAGCTATTGTTTGAAAGTGACTTAACTAGTTCATGAATGATTGAATGAATGAATTCTCATTCTTTCGAATCCAAAAAAAAGAAATGATGGATCTGACCAAGTTTGAACGTCTTGCCAACATTTTGTAAATGAAGTAATTGGAGATGTTGATTGTGATTTTTAAGAGCAACCTGCCATAATGGTGATGGTGACTTGTCTGATCAATTTTTTTCAACTTTCTCATTTTTTGCTGTCAGACATTTAAAAAAACCGTTTCCATTGTGTTCAATTATACCACCTGCCTCTTGATAGCAATTGTACTAAAATTGCATATTTGAGCTATGCAGAATCAAATCTCATTATAGCTTCATGGAGCTAATCAGATTCGATGGATTCAAGAATTGATCTAGTCCAATAACTTTATCGATAGCCCTAATGCCAGCTGATCAAGTCTGTGACCTTCTACTCTTCACAGTTCAAAATTAAAATTGATCAAGTCCAGAGACGGATTCTTTACCTTTCCCATTGTTAAATTGGGCTGAAATCCAAATCTTGATTTGATTATGAAACAAAATTTACTTCTTTGCGAAAACAATGTGGAGATAATCAGATTTGATTCCCTGTATGCGATATATGTGTTTCTGAACCAGTGGAAAAAAAATTAATAGGGAACGACCCACTCATTTAATGACGTTGTTTCAAGCCGTTTTGAACAGAGGCACACTTGACATTTTAATAAAGATGTTTTAAAATGCCTCAATGAGTCCAAAAGTATAAGTTTGAAGATAAAACACTCTTTAAAAGCATTTTTAGTAGGATTCTGTGCCAAGTCTCAGTTCATAAAGAAAAGTAAGTTAGTGAGTGTATGCATCAAGAAGAAAGTGGTTGTAATAGTTAAAACTAATGACCGTTTTATCTATTTAAGCATTAATAATAATTTTAGTAGGGAAGCAAGATCAAAAGATGAGCAGGGGAAGGAGGTGGAAAGAAAAAAAAAACAAGTCCAACAGGTTACTTACTGATTTTGCATAGACATTTGTTATTAAACAAGATGCTTTCACACGACATCTCCATATTTTTATTCCACTTTTTTTGTATTTCCATTTAGAACCAAGTAGCATTATGTTTATAGTGGTTTGTTGGAGATTTGTATATACGTTTTTCTGAATTTTTAAAACAAGCACTTTTCCACAAAAATTAACCTCCTGCTTTTCCCAAGATTTTAGATATTCACGACAATAACTGGTATTTCTATATTACTTGCCTTAAAGAAAAATTCCTTGACAATTATAATTGCAAGTTCGAAAAAGGGTTAACACCGCTTCCTATATGGCAGCCTTGGGAAGTGTGACCGGTGTTGTTTGGGTCATTTTTATTAGCATTTCACGCATCGTTAGTATTACACGGTTATATTCGTGTTTTCTTAATTTGCAGATGAATAATATTTAAAAATCGTTTTAATTCTCGGATCTGTAACGATGGAGCACGATACAGTTGTCGACTCATGAACAGATTAAAGTAATTTATGTAGGGAAATGCATTTTCTGCATCAATGAAACCATCATTTGAAAATGTACAACCTGATAATTGGAGGTCACGAGGGCATATACCACCATAGATTCGCTTATATGGAATTTTTTTTATCTGCTCGAGTTCTTATTTATTATCTTACAGTGTCCTTTTTATTGTCATCTCATCTACAAAAAAAAACTTGGTTGCTACATTAACAACTGCAATCGCAATTTTACTGAGAGAGAGTTTGAATGGAAGAGTTTGAATTGTGGATTCAATTTGAAATTCTTTGTTGGAGTACTCATTCTCATTCAATTACGAATGTGGTAAAATCGAACTTAATTAACCAAACTGGAAAATTGGAAAATCAACTTTCGTAACAGTTTTCGTAATTTCGATTTCAAGCTCGAAATTAAAATAAACTTAAAAGGAGCTCTACATCACTTATCACGGGCTAATTTTGCTTACACAGACCTGCAGGCCTTTCTGGAATATACCTAGTAAATAGTCCATTAAGTTTACCATGAAAAGGGTTTTCGCATAAGCTTTATTGTCTTATTTTACATATTATAAAAACTATATTTTATTGGTTTATTTTTATTTTTTGTAAAACAAGAGTTCCGGGGTAAGAAAAGCTGTGAATTATGAGTCAAAATGTGACGTAATAAAAGCCATCCAGGCACGCCGACGTGATTTGAGTGTTTAAAAAAGAAGCTTATACCACATAATGGCGTAAGTGCTAAAAATAATAAAAGAGAGACCAACTTATCATATGAGTAATATTTTGTTCTCTGCCTACTTAATATGAAAAGACCTTTAGAGGTTTTTCTACTTATAGTGTAGTAGTTTACTAACTGGAATCCCAGTGAGTAAAAAAAAATACTCGAGAGAAGTTGAAAAAATGTGCCCTCCCTCTATTTCTCTCTTGTATTTAACACAATCTAATCGGACAGAGATTACGTGCTTTTTTTTTATACACACACGAGTTTTGCTTTATCATCACTCCAAAATACTTTTGTGTAGTAGTAGTAAATACCTTTTTTTTCTGATTGAATGCGCGTAGGTAGGAAAAAGGTACTTTGTCCCAGTTGTTTGCTTAATCACGTAACTAATATCTTTCCGTAATAAATGTGGTGAGAGGAAGAATTATACATGATGGTAGTAACAGCAAAAAAAAAAAAAAAAACAACTACGACATTTCTCAGTCGAGGGAAAATGTCCACACAGAAAAAAAGTCTTGAAAGACGTATAAAAAAAACGGAATTACAAAAGGGAGAGGGACAAAAAAAAATCAGAATTGTGGCTCATTCTGTACATGTGTACAAATTTTTCACCCAAGCATAGTCCTACTTGCCCATGGCTCTTGTGATTTGCACCGCTGGTACCACAAGAGGTAGTTTTGTATAAAAGTATACTTTTTTAAAAAAAAATCGACCCTATTTTTTTCGTCCCAGAAGAATGGAAAATTTAGGTCTCCGAGAGATTACAGGGACAATCATTGCGGCAATTAAAAAAGTAAATGGAAGGAGCGATTAGTGTACAGAATGGAATGTTAGGAATTGGTGATTATTATTATCTGCACAGGTAGGAAACACAGAATGAGTGTATTTTTTTCATACATGGATCCAACGGCTAAATAGAATGCGTATACATTTGTATAAATATTTTTTACAATTATATATTAAGAGAATTTATATCAGTATTAAAGTGTGACGTTTGCACCAGGTCCACCAAGAGAATTTTTTAAGCCCTCTCTCACTCTTTCTCTCTATGCGTAGATTCGACTGACAATTTAGCATGGGATTAGTAATTGCGACTGAATACAAAGGATTGGTCGTGTGTGGATCAACGATATAAAAAATAGACTTTTTTCCCATTCTATTCCTTCGTCAGACTCTCTCGTCATTGTGTCGTCGTGCCGGATTGAAACGGACGTTCAACTTTTATATATTCGCTATCTTCAACTGCACTCACTCTGTACAGCTAAAATAATTAAAAGGATGGCTATACCTATACAAAAGGGATCTGTATACCAAATAAATCTGTAAATATATTTGTATATGTATATAATATGCATTCCCTTAAAATACTATTTGGTTGAGGAGCATTTTTTTGGTCCTATTTACCTACATGTGTATATAATGCTTTGATTTGGAGGTACAAATTTAATCAGGAGTCTCAGGAGTGTATCGATACTGTATCTAATTGGGTCCCTAACAATAGGGCTTACATTCTCCTCCATAATAATAAGGTCTTGCGTACCAAAAGTACTGATTAATATGGAGAATCTAGGCATTTAAAGGATCCCAGAAGACCTGTATTTTATCATATTATTCTATTTGTGTATACAATACCGGCTCTCTTTTTTTGATTTTCCTAAGCAACTGCCTCGTTGTAGTAGGCGTCCCCACAGTACAATCATTCCTATATGGAAAATGCCTTCATAATATGATTTTATGATGAAGATGGATTATTGATTGTGCGGGTTTTGAAAAAAAAAGGGCAGGGGAGAGACGGAGAGAGATGTAATCCACGTGGTTTTAGGAAGTTTTTTTCTATTATCTCCGTGAATTTATTCATGAATTAAAATAATTCGTGGATGTGACTCATGTCGTGCCTTTGCAAATAATCGGGGGAGCCACATCTCGTTCTTGGGTTCTGTATACGTATATAGAATGGATCCATTGAAAAGGGGAAAAAACTGGTTGGGAATAAATTTTTGATTGGGTAAAAGAGAATTCATTGTGGGAATTTGTGTAGCGGCGGATTTACGTATGTACAAGCGATTTAGAGGGATTCAGTGGGGTTTCCGTGCAAAATTTGCGTGTATATAAGATCATACTATATGGTTTATTTTAAATGGTGATCATATTGATCACAATCGCGTAGGAACGCCTCTGTTCTGGTTCATGCCAGGATTTATTTTTATATGTTACAATAGGCAGTGTTGCACGTGGGTTGTGTATTAGTCGGTGTTGATCGCAATGTGAATGAATGCCAAGTTTAATTTTTTTTGAAGTATCTGAATAAAATATGAGGAGCGAAATTACGTTTTCAACTACACGTATTTGGGAAGAAAACACTAAAAAAATGCTTTAATTAATTAGATTATTTTTTCATTTTTTGACTTCAAGAATTGAAGCGATTTTAATTTGTTTCAGGCTTTGAAGTGAATTTTAAAACATTGTTTGGCTTAATATTCATTCTGACATGCTTGCTTTTAGTCCAGTGAAGAAATAATAGAGAATGTAGTTGTTTTAATAGAATCATGGAGATTTAATTGGCCTCCTGAATGAATGTTTCTTATCATCTTATTACAAAAACGCTTTTCTTCAAAGAATTTTTAAAAGATGTATTCCAATTAAGATTAAATTTGTTCGCCTATACCGAATCGGAATTTGGCGCAAATTCTTTTTTTGAATTTTTCCCTTCAAGACATAATATTTCTCTGAATTTTGAGGTGTAAATATATCAATTTTTGCTCTGATTTTTAAATTTGTATTGTAATGGCTGATTACTGATTATGCGGTTATAGGTTGCAGTTTTGCAGTTCAGTCAGTCTCTACTCTATAAACTCGGATATTTGCTTGCCCATGGCTACAGACTACAGATACAAAAAGGGTTGAGGACAAATCAAATAAGAAGATATTGAGTTTTGAAGTCTCTCCAATGTCCATTGAAATCCATTGCTTTTGTATAATGAGTCGACGATTTGGGCGTGAAATATTTAAGAAAATTGAGACCGCCCTCACCCTCCTGTTAAAGAGTCGTAAATATGTATTTGCCAGACATTGTTAAAGCTTTGTCAGAGCCAGAGCTTTTACGAAATCTTAATTGTAAATACAGGACTACTATATAATATATAGTTTTTGGTGCAGACCTGTACTCGTACGTGTACAGAGCACTATATTTAATTATTTTCGTTCGTGACAAGAGCTGTGACTGTCTTTTTATGAATGCCTATATTTACCTGTACATACATGGATGTGTTACAAAAAATCGTCATAAAAGATTTGCCGACGATTTAATTTTTTCCCTTTACTTTTCTGCACCACCAATGTCTGAATGTGACTTATGGTTTATTTCATGACTCGCGGGGGGTTAAAAAATGGGGATTTGTTTTTTTTATAGAATGCATGACTTTTTGCTCTCTGACTTAATTCTTTTGTACTTTTATTCTTGAGATTGCATCACGTTCTCCAAAAAAGAGCAAATGGAATATAAAAATGAGAGACTCACTGCGTTTCATCAAGGAACGAATTGTGCCTTTGTGAACTTTTTACTTGTGCGTTAGAAAAAATAGAAACCCATCTTTGTAAAATATCAATAATGGACGCACTGTAATGAACTGCATGCTTCCACGTATACACATTTTGTTTTGTTTTTGCACGTTTTTTTTGCACGAAAGTTGTGAATGCGTCTGTATATGGAGTATGGGAAACCATACAACAAAGTTCTTGAAAAGGGCTTTTTATGCAGGAAGAGTATGACAATACTAATTTAAGGATGAACAGAGAAGGGGTTTGTTGAACAGAAAGTTCTATGTAGAACGTTTACGGGGGCTTTTTGTGTTTTTATTTCATTCAAAAATGTACTTTAGTTTAAAACTCTCTCTGGGAAATTGCGTGGTATGTTAACTCTTTTAAAAACTCAAAAAAAGTGTGTGTTGACAACCGATCTGACAATGAGTTTTTTTATCCTATTCCTTTTCATGCTAAATCAAATGCTTTTTGGTTCATTCTGTCCTTAGATAAAATGAAATAATGGACATTTTGAAGTTGATACAATATACAGTGCGATCTCTGTACGCAGTAATTATGACTAATGTTGTGTAACGAGTTCATTGGGTGTTCGGTGGCATGTGAAAAAATTAGAAAGATGTAAAATAGCCAGTCGGCTTCCTCTTTTTGGGAAAAGTACTTGATTTTGGGGAAATGAAAAATATCGTTTAGAAATATCTCCTAGTTGTTTGTGAATTTTGTGGGATATTAATGTCATAAATTTGTTTAATTAACTTTGATTTTGTTTGTTGATCCACAGGCCTCCACAATCGATGGCAGGCGGAAGGGAGCATGTTTGTTTTGCCAGGAGTACTTTATGGATTTGTATTTGTTGGCGGAGCTCAAAACTATATCGTTAAAGGGTAAGTCCTTCAGTTGGAAAATTAAATTTTTATGCATTATTTTTTTTATATCCGTTAGTTACACGTATATTGTTGGTTCTAGTATAAAATTGTAATTTTTAGCATTGTAATTGTCCTTGCGGAAGAAAAATGTGATTTCTCTGCCGGCAATTCCTCCTCTTTCTCTGCTCCTGGCCTTCATCTCTTTCCGTGAGATAATCTACCAAGAATTAGGAGGTTAGGTGCATCCGGTAGTCATTAGGATGTGGGTGGGTTTCCAGAAGCATTAGTATTTTTTTTTAAATGACGGAATTTCCAACGTGTTTCACCCTCACCTCTATAATTACATTTTGGTCCTCTGTTAGAATATTAATAAATGAATAAGAAGAAAATGATGTGACTGTGCTGTCGCTTCTAAAAAGGAGGAAATTACGTCAACGTCTGAGGGGAAATAATGAATAGTGTTGAAGAAAAAATTCGGAATGAGGAGTTAAAATTATTATTCTGGTGTGTTAGTTGACTCAGGGTATATTGGTATATATACTCAAGAAGGAGACAATTTTTGTTTGCGTATAACTCCACATAATTACCTTTATGCATATATTCGTGGTTGAGATGAGCTGGCAGGATTGTAGGGCTTATTTTTACAGAACTATACTGAGGGTATAGCATTGATCCGAGAAAATTATGTCGTCGGTCATAATTACTGTTATTACGAGCTGCAAATGGTAATTGTGTATAGATGCAGATATACGTACGCGTATAATAATGTAGGTACATTCCATACATATAAGGGAAATCGTAAAAAGTTTGGGCTATGCCTGTTCTACGTATTTATTTTTCTTCTATCAAGTTGCATAGATGAATAGTGGGAATGTAGTTAAAAATATGCCCAAGTAAATATTCTATCTACTATTGCGTAAAGCTTGGAAATTTTTACAGGAGAGTATTAGGGTAGAGTTCCTGTTTCAAAACAATTATGTGTTTGTTTTTTTCGGAGGTTATGTAAAGTATTTAGTATTTATGATGGTCATTAATGTTTTACGTATGTCTGAAATCCAATAATAAATGGAAACTTTGATCAGAAAAATGCGGTGTAGTTCGTAAAATATGAAATAAAATAAAATTGAAAATATCATACATATTATTATAATCCTAAACTCTCTAACAACTTTGTTAGGTCTATTTATGTCTCACCCAGATTTAATCCACTACTCAAGTTAAAACAAAAAGCAAATTGTACAACTAGAAGTAAGACATCATTTTTTAATGTGTCCTGCAGAACCAAGAGGTATTACCGATCAGTTATTCCTAGAGCAACAAGATACCTGTCTCTACTAAACAGTCGGGAGAAAAATGAACTTGCAAGAAAGTATGATAAAAATCTCAGAGGTGCTACTGCTAATCTATTCATTAAGAAAAACTCACGTTGTAACTATCTTCAGTACTGTTCTGTAGTACATTGTACATATGTTATGGGCTGCACTGTGAATGTTTATTAACGACGAATAAATCATTATTATTATTATTATTATCCTTAGCTGCATATATGATCCCAGAGCATAGGCAAAGTTTTCGGGGCCATGCAATATGCTGTTTTTATTCCTAGATGTAAAATTGTAAAGCAAAACCGCAGTGGCAGGTGTTTTGTCATCCTTCATATTTAGCAATGCGTATCGTGTGTGTTGACATTTCGGAAACGTGCTTCTTCTTTTCCGTTAACGGGAGAGGAAGTAGATTGGTAGGTGGACATTGCGGCAGATTGATCTGTAGAAGAGTTGGTATCAGCCCCCTGGATTAGTCTTTACCATGACCTTTAAGGTTCCCAAATACATTTTTAATGATGACGCTTCCTCTGCAATAAAAATTAGACAAAATCAATATGTGGTCATATTAATATTATTAACAGGCTCACATTACCCTTCACATGTTTCCTCTCAAGTTTGTCAGGAAAATGTGTGTACGTAAAAATTTATGTGCTTGAAAAGATCCTCGTTTTAATTGCTTGTGCATGATATGGTGTGTATTGATGAGAATCTTTTTTTTCCTTTTTTTTTTACAGTCACGACTGTTGACATGCAAAAACCACCACCAGATTTTAGATCCAACTTTGAAGCAACTCCTCCACCGATTCTGATTGATGGCGGCCTTGCCGTATTGGAAAATGAGAAGATTGAGAGGTGTGTTGGGGTGTGAATCACGTCAATTGTTTTTTTTTAAGCCCGTACTTAGTTTTTGTGATCGTTTCTAATTAGACACTGTAATTAGATACTGTGCAGTTAGGAACATGTTTTCTGTTTTTTCGTATGTATTTTTCTACGGATAAATTATGAAGAATAGTGCAGGGGGAGTTTACGTTCGTGGTTTTGTGTGGATATTTAATGCACTTTTTTGTTCTTGTTTATAGGCACATCATGAAAAACATTCCTGGAGGTCACAACTTATTCGTTCAAGACAAGGAGGTTGCAGTCCTCATTGAAAATGTGTATTCGGTAAGCGCTTTTAAAACAGCTTGACGAGGAGGTCAAAATATATGTATTTGTACATTATTTTTAACGCATGCATAAAATATTAAAGTAAGTATATGAACGTCTAGCTTTCATTTTTTCGTTCTTGGGGTCTTTTCTTTTAGAAATTCAAGTTAATGTTACTGAAGAAAGACGATGCTTCGATGAAGAATTTGTTGACCCAGCTTCAAAAGATTGATTCGCATTTGGGGAAGAAGGATACACGTTTTCTTACGGGTGACACATTGTGCTGCTTTGACTGTGAGCTCATGCCACGACTCCAACACATTAGAGTTGCAGGTTCGTGCAATATTGCTCGCATTATAATGATGTTGACTGTCCATTCAAAAGAAAAAAAAGGAAAAAAAGGGAGAAGGAAGAAAAAGAAGGAAACTTGGCTGTTATTCTGTTATTGTGTAAAATACAAACTTGACTCTTGTTATCGTCATCATGATCATCATTTCGAATGTTTATGTTCAGAGTTTTAAAAGGTTTTTATATAGTTTTGTACAAGCTGTAAATGATCAAGTACTTTTCCTTCGTCTATGTTCATAGTAAATAGTTGTTGTGCTATATTTATTACGATAAGTACAAGTTTTAAATATGGGAAATCCATTACTATACTTCTCTCCATTCATGGCTGAATCCTTGTAGTTTACCTGTGATAAACATGTGCTACTGGGCAAATACAAAAATACGGATTACGAATAAATGTTGTTGCGAAGGAGCGAAGGGAAAACAGAAAATAACAAAGAGAAGAATATATAGAAGAGAGTGCAGTAAAAGCAGAACGAAGGAGATAAAATACGAAATTAGAGGGATAGAGAATAATCATCAAGAAAATCAGAACCGAGAGAAACGTGTCAAGACGAAAGAGAATGTGTAATCTACTTGTGGTAGTAAAATTCAAGTATATTTTATTATGTGGAATAACCACAGACCAGTGGTATGACTTTCGTTTATATCATGCTCTTCATTATTCATTAGGTTAAACTTGATTTAATGAAAATGTACTGGTGAAGCGTATACTTTGTATGTGCATGATTTTGTTTGAATGCATATTTTCTATTATCTCTGTAGGAGTTTTTTGTGGCAACCTGTTTACTGTTTCTTTTTGTAAAGGCAGCAGCAATAGCCGTTGCTTTGTAAATCTGTTTCTCGTATGTCAGTTTCACATTAAATGAGGAACAGTTTAAAGCGCAAGCAATGTTCTCTCATATAATTGTGACTTGTCTCAGCACTGTAAGTAACAGGGAGCGCATAATACTTGAATACTTTTACTCAAATATTCTTACACACATATATGTATATATGTATATAGACTTAGAAAACCTTTTATGACTCCTATTGTCATTCTTGAAGGTTGGTGCCGATCCTCTGTTTTATGTGCACCTTCTGGCCTTGCCTATGTGCAAGGTATCCAGTATCCACATAATAAATGTACTTATTGACAGTGGTGCATTTATGACTCATAGTAAAACAGAAAGAACCTGTGTGAACCTAAGTTATAGTTAGTCAGTATTTGTAATAATTTTATACAAATAGTCATGTTGACCAAGCTCATGTCTTGAGCGCTTTAAGACATAGTAATGTGCATACTTTTTGGATTTATGGGTGATTGCTTAAACAAAAAGGCTTTGACCTCTGGCGATTTGAGATTTCGTACGTTGATGATGATGATGAAGTTGTCACTTTTCTGTGCCAATGTTATACTTTATGAATTTTTCTTGTTCTGAATTGTTCGTTGTTGCTGTCAGAACACCTGTTGCTTTTATTGTGTTACAATGAAACGTTATTATGCCTTTTTGGTTACAGATTTTTTGGACAAGTCAATATGATCTTTTTTGCATTGAAATTTTTAAAATTATGTCCAGCAATAATTAATGCAATTAACCTAATTTTTTCACCCACAGGATCGTTTTTCGTGAACGGCTTTGAAATTCCTAGAGATTTGACCCACCTGTGGAAGTACATGACGAACATGTACAATTTGGATGCCTTCACCCAGTCTTGTCCTGCTGACCAAGATATCATCAATCACTACAAATTACAGCAGGTATTTAAGTACAAAGTGCGACTTAATTGATGGGCACCAATAATTATTCGGAAGTTTTTAATTTCTGCTAGTTCCTAGTGCTTGCAACATTTTTCTCACATTGAATTGTCTGATGGATTGATTGGTATTCCGTACGAGATTTAAATTTTTGTTTGTAGTGACCTGACGTCGACAATCAGTAGACAGACATGAAAGTCCTATATTGAATTGTGTCATTGTTTTAATTGTATGTCTAGACTCAGACTGAGTGTCATATAAAGAAACAGTTCTTTGACACTCACAGAAGGGATTGTACTCATTTTTATTTTCACTTGGAGTTAATCCAAAAGTTATATGGTTTTCCTCTAATTTGTAGCACGCTTCCAAGAAATTGACTCACGTTACTTGTGCTAGACAAATAATGTTTGGGTATTACTGGTCTGCCCTTGCCAGTTTTTCGCTGTTGGGAATATTTTGTTGCAACGTGCAAAGAATTTAAATTATGAACATCTCGACCATATAAACATAAACATTGCCGCATTTTAATATTGAATAGGATAAGAAATTGTCGTCTTTTGATGTGGGAAACTGATATCATTTTCGTTTAATTAGATAGAAGTTCTTGGTATACATTTTGTTAATTGTTATTTGTTATTTAGTATATGGATGGAAATTACATGAGTTTTGTTTTGTATTTTTGCAGGGTGTTAAAATGAAGAAGCATGAGGAATTGGAGACACCAACCTTTACCATGTATTAAAAGCAGAAGAGAGAGAGAAGAGAAAAAAACATAAAACTAAATTAATGGTTTAAGCTATGTAATTTTTGAATTCCTAAATAATATTTGGTATGACGATGTTAATGGTGGGATATGTAGTTAGTTTTAAAGAACAGCCTAACGGGAAGGAGCGACCAAACAAAAATACTATTAAATTTCTGTAAAAAAAGGAAACAATACTTATTTCTACTTCGACCATGGTATGATTGTGAAAAACGTACGAAATACTATGTATATTTGCTGTACACTGTAATTATTGCTGTTTTTGAAACTGTTTCTGAGCTGTACAAGTAATGAAAGATTGTACTTGTAACAAATTTGCCCGTGTTCCGACTGCTTGTACTTACTGTTATTTTGTAATACTGTGCGTACTTACTCCGTTTTCCAATTGATTTTTCTATCTTCCTGAAAGACGTATTACTCAAATTTTGGAGTATAATATTTTTGGATGTGAAGTTCTATACTAACATACAAAACGTTACTAATCTAGCAAGATACCAATGTTACTAATTATAGTTTTAGTCTAAAATTTATATTCTCGTTATACATATGTATTGTATATAAGTGCATATATGGATGGTATTCCGTAAAAATCAGTGTATACTGTATATTTCAGGTATTCTGTACAGAGTAACCCGAGATTTGCAACTTGCAAGTGTTGCGCATAGAAGTGTGCATTTGTATAAAAAAAAATTGTCCTTTTGACCAAGTAAAACTAGATTAGTCATTCCATATTACAAACTAGCATTAAAGGGATAGATGTGTGCGAATTTAAAATGTAAAAAAAGCGTAAAAATACGGAGCCATACAGAAACAATAAGCAACCTTGTCATTTTCTGCTTGGGTAATTTAAGTTCTGCGATTATCATTATAATTTTTTTGCTCGCATTTATTAAATTAGTTTAAAAATACAAGAATGCGTCAAAACAGTCTCCAATTGTGTGTGTTTGTTTACATGGCATTATGTATTTAAGTAGTACATACAACATTCTTATTTACATACATAAGTAATAAAAACCCGTTATTGTAAACGCTTTAAATCAGGCGTATTATGGTACAGTAGCGTTAATAGTAGCAATAATAATTACTTATTATGATTTGTGTTCGTCAATAGAATTGCTAAAACTACATTGTGAGTTGAATTATTAAAGCTTTAAAAAGTCTCTTCAAGCCGCCATGTACGATTCCTGTCTTATTTGTAATTGTCACTGAATCACTGACCCAATGCTTGTTTTCCATGGTGTGAACTTGAATTAAGCAGCTCACGACCGACAAAATAATTAGGTGACTTCAACCTGATCAAGTCCCAGTCAGAAGCCCGAAATTTTAAGTGGTCAGAATGTGACTGAGAATCAATGGTTTTTTAAGTTACCTCTCGACGTTACTTGTGTAGCAGTACAATGTACAAAGTGTAACTATATAATTAAATACCGCTAGAAAAGGAATGTAATGGGCAAAACACTACAGAAATTCCATTATTGTCAACAAGACCGCCAATTTCTCACGCTATTCCTGGAATTGAGCAAAACCGTATGTGAGTGTGGAAAGCTAGTATTCTGTGTAACAAATAGCAGGTGATGGTTAATGGAAGCTTTTAATTTTGCAGACTTCAAAATTTTCCCAGCCTTGCATGCTGGTCTATATGTTGACTAAGATAGAGAGCGTGTACTGTAATTCCGCAACTAATTTCACGTCATTCGTCCACGTGCTAATGGTGAACTCAATTCCACTCTCTAAAAAATGTAATTAACGGATCGTGAGAACAAAGAAAAGAAATTCGGATTAACCGTACATTTCCCCGGCTATTTCACCTTCTGATTGCCCATAGTGTGTCATATCACCCTTGCTTTTGGTCTGAACTCTTATTGTTGGTCATAATTGATAAAGGCTGTCAAAAGATAGGGAAGGGATACAGAGACAATATATCATAGCAATAAAATAGTTACGTCACACATCACGTATATTTCCACCATGAATTCCTTATGAGTGGTCACAAGTCACAACAAGGAACAAGTTCATTTCTTAGAAAAAAGGATGGACAATCCATGAGAAACAAGTGGGGAGGAACGAGTTTGGTAGGATTTGATATATTAATCATCTGTCTATATGAGAGGCATCATCGACACACCTTGTCCTTCTGCATGGGAAATACATACTTGTTTTTTTACAGAAAAAAAAAGCCTTTGGTAAAGCGAATGGAACGAATATATAAATAATATTCCTGCTCCTTTTTAATCACACTCATTTTGGCGATTTGCACGAGAGTTGTTTGTGAACGGTCTGACCAGTCATATTCTTGTGCTTAAAGTGTTTTGTTGATGTTCTAGTGATCATTTAATGCGCATTGGAAAATTTCCTACGACTTTTTATTAAATCTCAGTTGTACCTAATACTTATACAGAATTCAGTGCAAGATTTAGTGCAATGTTGATATCTTTTATTTCCGCTTTGTGGTGTGCGTCCCTACCGGGGATTTTCGGGGCAAGGATTTCCTTCGGACGACAGGATGAATTACAGTATCGGTCGGCAAATTTAAGGGATGTGCGGCCTGCCATTGTTTTTCCCGAGTAAGTTCCTACTATTTTTATATCTTATATTTATATTATATTTATATCTTATATTTATATCTGCAGTATAAAAGTATTTTAAAAATTCCATAATTTTCCCAATGATATATAATTGATCTTTCCTGCTAATAGTGGAGACAATCCCAAACAGCCCACGACCACCCCGAAGGTACAGACGGACTGCTCTCGCAAAGGTTTATTATCCCGATTTCACCCGGAAACTCATCAGTGCTACGACCTCAACACGCCCGGGCCATGTGGGAGGGACATGAAATTCTACGCGGATAAAAGGTCACCGGACACTTTTGGAGTGTGTGAGTGCATTCGCAAGAACAGGATTCCCTTGCTCTTTCATGAAGAGACGAATCAGTGCTATCCCATTTTTCAACAGGTATACAAAAAACGGCTATTTGTCGACATAATTATTTTCAAAATATTATGGAACGCAAAAATTTCGGAAGTATCCATACATGAATGTATTTTAACGGATTATTATTTTAATCCGCAGAACCACTGCAACCCTGGCCAATGGCTGATTTACGAGGAGGATGAGGGAATCCCCAAATGCGTCACAAATCCCTGTGTCAAATCACGTGTCCCAAATCCCGTCCTATTCAAAGGCAAGTGCGCCTCCCTCTTCCAGGGTCACAGGGACTGTGAGAGCGACCTCATGGTTGGTTTCCGGGGCTCTGAAATCCGACCAACTTGCATTCCACGGTACAATCTGGATTCGGATCAGGTCTTGGTGCCCAAAGGAAGGCCTTGTCAGAGTGGCTGGAGTCGACCATCTCCCAATCAGCCTTGCCGGAAGCCATTGTTTTCCGGATAATTCACCATTCTATAGTTCTAATATGTGGGAGAAAATTCCATTGTGTGTGCCCTTTTGTGTTTATATAGGTATCGTAGAACTACATAGGCACTTACCTGACATGATTCGAAAGTTGTGGGATGGACAGTAAAGAGGAAGATAAAGAGGAGGATAATCACCAGGAGAGAATGGGAAGGAAAGTAGAGACAGAGAAAGATAGAGCATGACAGGGGAAAGCCAACGTGAAGAGGGATAAAGAAAAAGAAAATTGGAGAAACAGAAAGAAAGCGAGAGACAGAAAATGAAAGAGAGAGAGAGAGAGATTAAGTGACATAGTTACGGATAGAGAGAAAGAAAAGCAATACAGAAAGAAAACAAAAACCGAAAAACAGAACGAGAAGGAGCACCACACGAGGGACAAACGGAACAGAGAAAATACAGAAAAGAAAACAAAAGAGAGGCGGAAATAGAAAAGAAAAGACAGAGAGGTAGAACAGAAAATAGAAAGTCAGAAGTAGAGACGAGAAAGACACAGGAGCAACACAGAGAAAGACACAGGAGCAACACAGAGAAAGACACAGAAACAACAAAGAGAGAGGCAGAAACAGAAAACAGAAGTACACAGAAAAGGACAGACAGAAAAGGACAGACAGAAAAGAAAACAGAACGACACAGAAAAAAAAAGTGAGACAAACAGAAAAGGAGACAGAAAAGAAAAAGAGAGACGAACAGAAAAAAGAACGAGAGAGAGAGAAACAGAAAAAAAGGAAGCAAGAGGGAAAAGGAATACATTGACAAAATGAAAAGGAAGAAAGTGCATAAAAGATAAAAAGTAAGAAAGAAAGAAAGGGAAAATAAATTTCGAATTAAGCAGATTTAATTCATTTCTAGTCAGAACGGGAAAGTTGTAACAGATATAGTAATACCAGACAAAAACATTTTATGTACATAATTCAATTTTAATATCCATACCTATACATGTGAAATAACAAATTCATATGTTATATGTTTAATACATTTTTGTTTATGTGAACATTGTTATATTTACATAATGTAAATGACAATCCTTATACTACAGTATAAAACCCGTGTCACGTTTCGCGACGCTTCGCGACGTTTCGCCTTATTCGCCAAATTGGGCAGAAAATGCAAAGAATGGCGGCACAGACGTATAATAAAAGATACATAAAACTAAAAAGAGAACTGAATCTAAACCGAATTAAACAGAATAAAATTACTAATTCAGAATTGGAAAATTTAAGAATTGGCATAATTCAGAATTGAAATGACAATGTTGTTCCAAACAGCAAAAATATCGCTTTCTAACAATGCAGCGATTTTCCAAATTCCACGATCTTTAAATCGATTGCGTGTCTGCCGCCGTAGGCGGTGTGGGCATGCTAGTGCATTAATATATGTACAAGCATTGACTATAGATGCACTTACAATACAATTGAGTTAAAATTAATTATTGCTAATACAGAGCCATTAAATATGTCACTTGATACCAAAAAATACATTATCCTATGCCAAATATGCGCTGTTTAATGACAGCGCAACAGTCATAATAAATTGGAAAGAACTTTTCATTCGAAAACAAAAAAAAAACTTTATTTATAAAATTCATTTGTGCGAGGTGAGCTTAATACTGTCTTGTGATTCCAACAATACAATTATAATTTAAACTCGAAAAAGTATAAACATACACAATTTCAAAGTTAATACTTATTTTATATTACTCTTGCAATGCCAGGATGTGCAACGTGTGTTACAGGAATTTTAGTTTCATTTAGTTAGAATTCAGGTACAGATTTTGTGAGATCAGACTGAGAGCGAAGTGGCTTCTATTTCCTCATTAAAAGGACTCCTTTTTCCGTTGATCCAATAAAATCCTTAGCGACTTTGCTTCCCCACGATCCGCTTAATCCCTGGGAGATCCACATTGCTGTACATGGCATAATTAGCCCACTTATTACTCTTGACATGGGCATATTCCAAGGGAAAGCTCGTCCTCTTGAGCTGGAAATCCTTGAAGGTCTCCAACAAAGCCTTTTCCTCCCGTTTCAGAAATCCCACCAACAACTTGGTTTGCTTCACATTCCCCTTACAAATGTAGAGGACGGCCTCATGGAGGGTTTCCATGGGGATGTAGAAGAAGGGCGGGTCAAAGACGATGACCCTCCAGCTACTCGCCTCCGGCTCCAGATCCGTTTTCGCGGGGAATCTGAGGTCGAAATAGCGGAATTTGGGGAGGTACTCAAAGCGCTTGTCCACATCCAAGAGACTCACTCCCTTCCCATCGTCCAGGTACATATGATGGGCGACTGTGGGCGTACAGAGACAGCAGCTGCTGTCGGGGTCAAAGGTCGACTCAAGCGCCTTCTTGATCCCATCGATCGTCTTGTCCGTCCAGAAATATTGCTCCAAATCCCGGCGCTCCTCAAAGCCATCCCGGAACATGTTTCGACTCACAAAAGATCGGTCCCGACTCTGTTTGGATTTCCTCAATTCCCTCTCTTTGGCGGCGGAAACGCCTGCGATCTCTTCTTTGCTATCCTTGTCACCCTCCATTTTTATTGATGTTTATTATACTTCTTTTTCCCCCGAGAAAAGTCAAGCTCCGACGAACAGAGGAATTAAATTTACAAAAATCTGTCCCTTCTTTTTACTACTATTTTACCCCTTTTTAGCAGAAAAATTTGGTTTTAGCAGGGAAATGTAATTACAATATCTCCAAAAGTACTAAAAATTTTGGTATTACTTTTATTTTATTTTTATTTTTTTATGCTCTGGCTTTAATTCTATTGCAAATCTGCGTATTCAAACAGGCGAAGCCCACTTGTGGAATGAAGAATTTGGCTCAGGGTGTTTTATATACCCAGATAAATAATAATAATAATCAAAGAGAAAATTATTTTTTTGTGAAACTACGTCACTGGCAAATTTCTATGTAAAGACCTGCACAAGAGTGGTAGGAGACTGAATGGAAATTCGTATGTGAGAGCCAAATACTGCAAATATCCATTGTGTGTGCAGAAAAAGGGTTTCTGGGAAATGATTCAGCTCAAAGGGTGACTCATTCCTTCTCAGAACGTTCCGCTGGGGCCGTGCAAATGTTGTGTTACGAGCACAAGTGAGCAGTGCTGCGATGGAATAGCATATGGAAGAGGCGTTTTCGACCACACTTATTTTTGTATGTGGACTGTCTTTGGGATGTTGGTTGCGTTTGGGTCAATAACGTTGAGGGCTGGCGCACATCCTATAGTGAATTTTTTGCACGTATGAATGCCGTATAGTATAGTATGCATATTATGCGGGTATATATATATAGGTATAGATATGTATGTCATCGTGTAATAAGGAACAATACTGACTATCGTATATAAAGTTTCTACAGGAATTGGTCAGTGCTTTGGTTCTAAAACGACGATATATAAAAGTATCTATTGCATAAAGCACTTATTTACCCACAAAGCTTATTGTATTAGCCACTTCGTGCTCTTTATTATGGTATAACTATTAACTATATGTATAAATATATATACAGTCGATTCTCACTATAACAGCACCCTATAAAGCATCAAATTTCGCTTGTTATAGCGAAAAACTGTTATGGAGAACAGACATTTCTATGTTAACAAATGGATAAAGTTTTTGAGGGGCGCATTTTTTGCTGCTGCTATAACGAGAGTACTGTTATACAGGGGACTGTTATAGAGAGAGTCGACTGTACATATATGCCATTAGTTTTACGTGCTTTTCGTCACTTGTGGTTCTTCCATGACGTTATATATGTATATATACGTATACTGTCCATTGTTTTCCTATCAGCTTAAGCGATAGCTTTTTTTCCCAGCTTTCCCATCCCGGCATGTCAAAAATGTGGAGTCAAAGCGATTGAAGTTAATTCAGTAAAGTTTTTTTGGAGAGACGGAACTACATATTCTTCCATGGCGTTCTAATGTGCGACTAAAGAAAAAATAAATAATGGAAAAAGAAAATAATTTTTAAAAAACGCTTTAATCTTCTAAAAACGATACTAAAAACGTCTACATACATATTGGGGTGCAAGTCTTTAGTAAAAGTTATTATAACTTATAACTTAACTTATGCCTGGCTGTCTCTATACATAGCCTCAAGTTTTACTGTTATATCCATTGAAGGTTATTTTTGCAGCAATCGCAAACAATTGGAGCGGATGAAGATTTGTGTAATTAGCCATTTGCTTTATAATCATCGACCTGAATATTAAAATTGCTCTGGTAGTTATCCTCACTTTTTCCTCGTGCATCAGCGTTTCTGCACAAATTCTCAACTCATATAGTTAAATAATTAAAAATTCCCGTACAAAAAATACATATACATATGTATACATATATATATTTTCATATACAGTCGTCTCTTCCCGTCTATAACCGGGATTTCTATAACGGTTTTCGTACTGTATAACGGTCTCCACAAATCATAGAGTCGTTCCATATCATATTTTTCTCTATAACGGATACATTTGTGATCCCTTAAGCAATCGTTAATAATCTTTCCCTATTACTTTCCCTATAACAGCTTTAGGCCACGTCAGCTTTAGGCAGTTCTACTTCTCTGTAGAACTGCCATCAAATTTTGCACTCCTTCGCCCCCCAAAAAATTATTCTTTCTTCGGACGTGACCTCTGCCGCCCTCTTTTGTAACCAAACATAATTTGCCTCCCGTTTCGTTGCCCATTTTTTATGCATATTGTTAGTGCAGCCCTTTTTTTTGGAAATTGGAAACCGCCATTTTAAGCTGTTTTGGAAAGTCCCTCGAGGCCTGCGATAAAATTACAAATTAATATTTAATTATCACCAACAAAGCGACCATGCAAAATCTATAACTCAGTTTTGCATTTAATTTCATGTTCTTCCTGCACTCACTTACGCTTAAGCTTTTTTTTTCACTATACCAGATTCACTCTATAATGGTTAGATGGAGCTGCTTTTTGCTAAGCCGTTATAGAGAGAGTCTACTGTGTATCTAATTTTATATTATGTATGTATATTCCAAATGAGTGCGTAGGAGTTCCATAAAAATTTGCATTGAGCCCGTCCGCAACCACAATGCGTTGGCGCCAATGGAAATTTCAAATTTGTAACTGCTTTTAAGGAAAATGAGCAACAAATTTGACACCTTTTGCAATGTGATAGATAAGATGAGAAAATGAGAAGGTCCCTTAAATCTCTGGGGCATACTATTATTATTCGCCCATTAATTGAAGCCACAAAAATGCATCTGAAAGACAGTTGAGAAAATGGTAATAAAAATCAAATATATGCAGTTGTTCCAATATTTCTTTATTGTTTGGCAATTAAAAAATTTTTTACTGCGGAGAAAGTTGTTTTAGTCCCGCTTTTTTTTCTTTCTACTCGCATCAACTACGTCCAGTTACAATTGACAGCTTTTACGCTGATTTTGTCTCCATACCAAAATTTGTTCATACTACATCACTACGGCGCCAGGCGCTTGTACTACAGACTACGTCTCGCTTCTCCCCGTTATACAGAATTCATATATAAACGATACATTTCTCATTATTTACTATTTTACTCGCTGGTAAATTCGCCGACTATACGCTTTTGGCTAGCTCGTTAAATTTAACTATACAGCAC
>JAQGBT010000415.1:0-54102 GCA_034698585.1 Disparrhopalites patrizii
ATGAAGCGAGTCTAAAACCACTTTTCCTATGGATTCTCGCACTAGCAGGAATATTTTTTTCGACGATTATTAAAAATACTTGCTAGCTTTAAACAGCCAAACTTCTTTTAACCGCACTGTTTTTTAACCGTGCAACCTTACAGTTTAACCAAACAGTTATCTTGTTTAATAATTGAACAATTGTACTAGTGACACGTGATTCTAGGAATCTAAATAGGAAATCGTTTTGAAATTGCAAAAGATCTTGTTAAACTAGCCTAAAAAACTCTATTATTTTGAAAAAAGTGGAGGACAGCTTTTACCGTAAATCTGCAATAAAATTGGACACACTAAAGTACCGTGTTTTGTTTATTTTGTAGCGATACGGGTTTTATTGTTGTATGTATGTATATCATCGTTTAAGTATCAAAACAGATTAAGTTATATGTAAACCTTATGTACGATAGTCAGTTTTGGCACTTATAATGGACGATATGCCTAACTTGCGTAGTCATATGTCGAGCGCTAATCCTGCATATCGGAATTCTGGACAACTGCCTCCAAAATCACCTTGAATTTTTTCCCTTTACGCCTACAGAAAAGTGAAAAATAGGTCCAAATATATTGGTGACCACTGGCGCGGCTAAAATGGTAAAAGTGACCGCGATACCTAAATTCGCGGGAACCCCTGCTATAACCTTTAATTTTGTATGACCGTCTCACAGACACAGAGTACATCTGACTGAAAAACACGTGGAAGTTTAAAATATTTAAATGGATTTCCAGCATTGTTTTTGATAGATTTTGAATTCGCAACAAAATTCGACCAACTTTCTTTCTCCCCACATATCATGAGGGTCCCATAAAACAATCGGGACTTTCAAGCAATTTACACTTTACACATATAACTTTACTGCATTTTAATTTCAAGCAAAATGAACAAATGCCAGTGTTTACCATACCTAATATACATATGTATTGTTAGATATTATTATTATTTATTATTATCACGGCATATGAATAATATTGTTAAAATACATAGGTATGTAATAGTGTAATATTCGTTTATTAAACCAGCTTTTCTCATTTTCATGGATTGCCATATTTCTTTTCGACTTCATAGATATTGATATATTTGATATTGCGTCTTTTTTATTATTTTTTAAGCCCTTCCAGTCTACCTAATTTCTACGAGCAAGTTCGTAAAACACAATTACTTAACATTCTTTAACGAGCAACCAATTACTAGAGTGTGAGAGGACACACACTAAAGTTCACACAAAACACGTGTTATATTATACATATTAATGCATAATAATTATGGAAATCAACAACAGCAATTTCTCTTCTGTTTCCAGTAGATGAGCCCATCACCTTACTTAACTAATAAGATTGTCAGTTATATTGTATTTTTGAAGCTACTTAGCATGCAGTAGTGTTCAATGTTTTATTAATGGTAGAATATTCCCTTATAATAATGCTGTAACAAACGAACCCTACGTTTAGGAGACTTCCTAGTGTCCTTTTTGTCAGAGCTAAAATAATGGGATTTCGGATGTTTCCATCACCAAAGCACATTTGTTAATCTGCAAAAATCTTATAAATGCAAAAAGTGCGTCAAAAAAGCCAAATGGAGAGTGTGAGTGTGATGATTTTGAGCTCGAAAGCCCCACACGCGACACAGATGTGAAATATATGTGATGCATACCACCTTTCTCTCCATGCCCCGTGACATTCCAAGTTCCTGCCAAATTATTTACACATGTATAGCTAATAATTATAATGAGTATTACAGTTGAAAAAAAAAATGTATATAAAAACATTTACTACCGGCTGCGGCATCCTAAAACAACTTAATCGCTCGTCATGACAAGCAGTAATAACAATCAGCATAACGACAATCATCACAGAAGCTCAATCCGTCTGCACAATAAGCCTCCTTTTTGCAACTCTCCGCATAGAAAAAAAAAAAACTTGGTAACTTGTAAACACAAGCAGTGATGTGCCTGGTAAAATAGATAGGCGTAGATAACTCTTTTAGTTCCAAGTACCCGAAAATGCTTGGAATATGAAAAATATTTAGAAAAAAATTGGTAGCACAGACAAATGAGAGGTTTTTAATAGGAAGGGGAAAAAAATGCTCCTACGCAATGTATATTTTCATCCACATTTACCCACTGTCCTATATATTTTGTCTGGCTTTCTATACATTCTTCTCAAATCTGGGGAGTCACCTCAAAGATGAAATGAATTCTCTCCTCATATGAATCTCCGTGTATCTTGTGTAGGAAAAGTACTTTATAGTAGGGAATCTCTTCCATTAGAAAACAGCCTTATTTACATAAGTGTGCATACCTTATATATATAGCTAAACTCTATTTACTTCTTCTACCTTGATCGTGTCATTATTTTGGGATCATGATGCCAGCCAAAAACATCAGTGGTTCTTTATTAATACACACACACGCATGGAATCTCGTACTCAAGTCACTGGCAAGTATTAAAGGTAGAGAGAAAGTATTATAGGAGATACAAGAGTCACTATTTTTCCCGAAAATATAAAAAAAAAATATTATGAAGTTGTTAATACGTTTTACTAAATAGCACTTTATCTACCAGGGGAAAATTAGAGTTGCAAATGATTCAAACATTGTTGTTAAGCAGGAAATCAATAGTTTTAACAAGTACGTAGGGAACCAGTGATTTGTGGTAGGGATTTTGCCCGTGAAAGAGACAAAATGCAGGTCTTGTGGCGATATCACATTCTCTTCAGTTTCCAATGGTGTCTTTTTGTCGACGTCTTTCTTTTTGTAGGGGCGGATCAAGAAAGGATTAAGTACCCAACAGTGCGGAGGGACGACAGCATTGCTGATAACTACCATGGATCGACGGTATGTTGCCAAACAAAATTATTTTTACTAATTACTAAAAACAAAACCAATTTCATACTGTTGAAGTGCTGACCGTTGCTGCTTTGAAAAATAGTTCTACGGGTTCGTACATACACATAATGCTTTGATTATCTATAACACTATTAAATTTGCCGTTCACAATTATTTAATTTGTATATTACGTATATACCTATCTGTTGTTTACAAATCATCCCTGAGTTTCCTTACTTGATCAAAGCAAAGAAATGCCTTTAGGCTGTCAGTTGGCAATAATTTGGCCGGCTCAATATAACTAGACGCACACATGTCTCTTGGCACGTAATTTTACGCATTCCCAATGAATATTTATGTATTTACCTTTAATTCAAGGGAAATTTCCGAGACTGGTAAAATTAAATTCCATTAATTTAATGGAATTTAATTTCTATTAATCCGTTATCCTTTGAACTATAACCTTGCCTCTCGACTTGATTTTGAGGCAACGTTCAAGTTGAAATAAATTTGTGCGAAAAAGATTAGTTTTCTGGTAAACACTAAATTGCATTTATCTGAACCGTGTTGCTATCTGTGTAAGCACCTATGTACCTATTACCTATTGTCATATTAAAATTATGATATTTATTTTTATTTGCGTTATAAAACATTGTTTTTACTTTCCATGCAATAGTGATCAAATAGTACTGATTTGAGGATTCACAATTCTTGCTTCCCTAAATTTGACCCACACAGCCTATTTTGCTGGATCAAATTTTTTGCAAGGAAATTTTCATGACTTTTGCACGGCACAGCTAGAAATTATTTGCGAGTTACATTTAATCTCCCAGTATTTTTTATGCACGTTCTACAGTAAGCAAATGTCTAAATATTACATGTTTTTTGTTTGCTTGGCAGATACGAGACCCTTACAGGTAAAAATAACCGTCACGTTGAGCCAGCAAAAATGAATAATAAGCATTGGTGATTTCAACGAGAAAATTTTACTGCATTCCACAGATGGTTAGAAACAAATTCGGAGGAGACTAAAGCTTTTATTCTGGAGCAAAATAAACTAACCAACAGCTTTCTAGAAGGGATTGTGGACAGGGAGAGAATTCGGGAAAAATGCAAAGAAATCTGGAATTTCCCCAAGTATCAGATTGCACCCATGAAGGCTGGAGACTACTACTACGTTTGGTGGAATACGGGCCTGCAAAATCAGGGGTAATTTCCATTGACACGAGGATTTGTTCTGACTATACCTAAAAAATGGTCCATAAAAACAGATCATATTTAAACTGTGCAGGGACAATAAAACGTCCAATGAATGAATGAAAAAACTCTGCATTTACATTATTGTATGCCGTGAATTTCTTACATTTGCTGGAAACTGTCAAGAACTGACAATTACCGCAATCCTAAGATAATAAATATCCACGCCCCACGCCAGAAGTTTTCGTTATTTTGAAATAAGTATTCGCGTACAATTGTACTAAATGTCTACCGTAATTATTATTATTTGTAGAGTAGTTTACCGCCAGAAAGGATTGAAGGACAAGCTGGAATTGTTCTTTGATCCGAATTCCCTCTCCGTGGACGGTGGTGTTATTCTGAATGATTTTTACTTTTCCAAAACCGGGAAGATATTCGCCTACTGCTTGACCAAAAACGGGACGGACTGGAAAAGTTGTTACTTCAGAGATGCCGAAACTGGGAAAGATCTTCCGGATAGAATCGAGGGGTTGAAGTTCTCCACATTGCAATGGATACAAGACATCTCCGGAGATGGCTTCTTTTATACGGTGAGTCTCCAGTGCCTTCCTCCAGGAAGATTCTCCCTGGACTTGCGTCACACTTACAAACTTGATTATCTTTTGCCCTCTTTCTTTCCATAGTCATACCCATTGGATGAACGGGGGAACCGGAAACTTCATAATGAAGAAGGTACTACATTATTAAATAATATCATGGTTTTAATACATCACTTCCGCCTATGGAACAATACACTTATCCTTGGTTCCAAGATTAAATTATGAATAGTGATCGTTGATTACATTACGCTTATTAAATGCTTGCTTAAATAAATGGACGTAATAATTCCATTAGTCCATTAACAATAAAAACTGAAAGTAATTCCATTTACTTCCCAGGTTGGTTCCACCGAATGGGAACTAAACAATCTCAGGACACGCCGATCCTCTCCTTTCCGACGTCTCCTACGTGGAACATGTAAGTATGGGAGGTTTGTAATCAATCAAAACTCAATTAAGACCTTAATTTCTTGGGCTAATGAAGATGTTGGGATTTCAATTGATTCTAAATATGCTATATCATTCAAGTTACTTCACAGTGTCAGATTGTGGGAAGTATCTAATGGCCTTTCCCAATACGGACTTCAAAGCTAATGGACTTTATTTGACGAGCCTGGAGAGAGGAATTCACCCAGCCATGATTTGGATTCCAATATACACCAATTTGACGGAAGCCAGCTACGAGGTTTGAAGTCTTTTCTTGGCCAAAAAATGCTCGTGTAGAGCAAAATATCCCGTACATGCAAAAAAATGTGCCTGACAAAAGGGGAATTATACAGTATTGTAATAATATTAAATAATATGTTCCGTGCAACGTAGTATGTGACAAATGATGGCTCAATTTTCTACTTCAAAACGGACAAGAAGGCAGAGCGTTTCCAAATCATACAGATTGAAACGGATCGGCTCAAGAATCCCAGATTTGCCTACACTACTTTGATCCCGGAACATCCCAAGAATGTTTTAAGGACTGTGAGAGCCGTTGCAGAGTGAGTGTACCCGCTTTTTTAGAGCGTAATTATAAATTATGAATATTTATTTGGCAAAGCTTTGAGGAGTGACAGAAAATTATCATAATACACGTACTAGTTATAAGCAATAAACAAAGAATTTGGGCTTTCCATGTTACCTCATTACTTTCTTTGACTTTTCCATCTAAATTGGCTTGTCGTTTCCAGATCCAAACTATTTTTAGTTTATGTGGAAGATATGAAACACCAAATTGAGATCCGAAATATCAAGGATGGAGAAGTATTTGCTCAAGTCCCTACAGACATGGGTTCGGTGTGGTCCGTGCATCCCAAAGTGAGACATCGACACGAAATCTTCTTCCTTTTCGAATCATTCGTCATTCCGTCACGGGTCTACCGCTGTACTTTCACCCCCAGCGATGTTCAGTGTGAGGTAAAAAGTATAATGATGTAAACTGGACGTTTTTATACTGGACTTTTTTAATAGCCTTTGCGCTCCTTACAAATTCACTGAACATCAGAGAAATTCTCATAAACGTTGCTGCTTTCATGTATGTTCATGTTTAATTACACTTAAATTCCCGAATTCGCATAGGTGATTCAAGAGACCAAAGTGGCTAATTTGGATGTGTCAACGCTAGAGACAAAGCTCGTGTTCTACCCAAGCTTTGACAACACGCCTATTCCTATGTTCATTGTACAGAAAAAGGTTACATGACATTAAAAGTTAAATGTTTTTTCTTCAACTTTCTAAATGAACATTCCCTGATATACATGGAAATTAATGAACTTTTATTCCACTACAGGGAATATCTCAGAATGGCACCTCCCCAGTACTTTTAGATGGCTACGGAGGCTTTAATTCCATTACGCAGCCCCTGTTTGAGATACAAAACTTGGTTTTTATCAAATATTTTGACGGTATCTTTGCCACGCCAGGTCTGCGAGGAGGAGGGTAAAGGAAATAAGCAGAATTTGTTTCCAGAATCTAACGCTATAAGATGTCATATAATATCCTTATCCTTATTGTGAACAATTATTGTACTTGTTTCGTGTCCGGATTTTATTTTGCCAGAGAGTATGGGGAAGCTTGGCATGCTGCAGGCTCTCTTTTGAACAAGAAAAATGTGTTCAAAGATTTTCAAGCCGCTGCGGAGTATTTGATTAAGGAGAAGTACACTACATCGTCTAAATTGGTGATTCATGGGACTTCCAACGGAGGTTTGTTGGTTGGAGCTTGTGTGAATAAAAAGCCGGATCTTTATGGAGCAGCCATTGCCAAAGTTGGGTGCGTTATGGAAATTAAAAAAAAAAAACTTCTGGAGAACCCCATTCATTCCTCCAGGGCAGGATGAGACATGGCTAAATGTTGGTATTTAATATTTAAAAAATTTTGTGAATTCCCCAGGGTCATGGACATGATTCGTTACGACAAATTGGGTGTAGGATTTTGGTGGACGGAGGAATATGGAACAGCGACAGTGAAGGAGCAATTTGATAATTTACGTAGTTACTCACCACTTCTTAACATTCAGAAATACATGCCGGATGGGATGCAATATCCCTCCATGCTCGTTCTAACTGGAGACCAAGATGACCGGGTAGTTCCGGCTCATTCATATAAATACGTTGCAGAGCTACAACATCGCATCGGAACTCGGCCGGAACAGGTATTTTGCTCTATCTGTAAACCATACTATTATGGATTATTTATTCAGCGCATAGCTATACGCAAGGGAATTTATTATAAATTCCTTTTGCTTGTGGATTAACACGCAAATCCAATCTAGATATATACATCGGCGCTATAAATATTGTACGATTTTGGAATTTACAGAAAAACCCATTATTTCTGAAAGTTGAAACGAATGCTGGACATGAATTGGGAAACAGGAGTCCTCTTTCAGAGGTTTGAGCCTAATCTCATAAGTTGCTGACATAATTTTTATACCTTTTGGTGTCATTATACTACCGCTATCTGTAAAAAGGATTAGGGAGGATGTGTTTTTTAAAAAAATTTTTGTTCTTTTCCATTAGAGCAAAGAATGGGCAGATATATTTACTTTCATCTCCAAAGCGATCAACGTGGAATTCAGCTACGCCGGAGCGCATCACATTTGTGCCTCCGTTTGGGTCCTGGTGATAAGTCTCCTGCCACTAAATTACTTTTACGCCATGGATTTTTAAATATCAAAACTTATGCTAAATTTAATCTGTGAATGAAACATCAGCTCTGATCCGTGACATCTCCGATATCTCCTTCAGAGAGCTTCTTTTAATTAATGGTACTATAGTAAGTACAATAATTAATAAGCATAGATTAAATATTTGTAATATTTATAGTATGTATTATGTCTAACAAGTAAGCCTTTTAAATATTTTCTAGAATGTCGGCTGTCGGCTTCCTGTGAACTACGGAATAAAATAAATACTCGGTGCTAAATAAAGAGGCGGTAGATTTTTTATCTGTCAAATGGGGAGAAGTTAATCTATTTATCAGTTTGCTTCCCCGGTGGTTTGTTTTTTTGTTGTTAATATTCAACATTTCTGTTAATTGTAACCAGTATTGACATACGGTCCTGTTCTTTTCTGGCTTTTTCCACATCGCTGTCTGGGGCTGTGATTCCCTTCTTGTACATGGAACTAGCCACAGTAATTGTTTCAATTCAACAGCATGCTTGCTAACCATAGTTTTCTTTCCAGTCGCTACACAAGTCAAAATAATACCAATTATTGTGACTTTTGCTGTGAGTTGGAGTACCTATACCTCATGAATGCGCGGGGTAATTACAACACATTTAAAAATAATAATGAATGACGGATTAAATTACTAATGCTAAAATAAATTAGGTATGTTAAAACCCAAAGCTAATTCTTTTCTTTTTTTCTGAGTGTAGCGGTAAAGCTAAGTTACAGGAATAAGATGCGTAGCAATTTGTAAAAAAATAACCTATAACCTATAATGTATATATATACCTATATAAACTAGAAGTAATTACCTGTGTATTTAAATAAATTAAAGAATTTGATTTACATATACCTACAAAACTGTGGATTTCATTGAGGTCCTCATTGGGGCACTCTGCAACGTCTGACGTCGCTTGACGTCGTCCTGCAAATATTTTAATTTCGAGCGTAATGAAATTGACAATTATTATTAAAAATACAGACTTTTTTGACATTTATGGCAGAGATATTTTGTCCTTGACACTGATCTTACGGCATGCCTCGTACTTTACTTCGTGTATTACCTGTATAGCCTATTGCAAATCACGCAGAAATCAAATAGGTAAGCTAATTGTCCCATGTGTTAATACAGCCAAAATGTTCACTAGGTAATTTAATGTCTTTATGGTTTGGATGAAAAAGTGGAGGAGTGTCTTGTTATGTGAGCATATTACGAATACATCTTAGGATATTTAATTTGCAACAAAGTTAAAATTGTGCATCCAATTACATATTAGGCAACTGAAATGCAATTTGTACACGAAGTGTGACAAACAAGGCAGAAGTTTTATAAAATATAAAAATAAACGGTGATTGCAGGCGGGCACTCGGGCCGGCGTATTTAGAATGCAGGAATGAAAATTTATTGATCGTTTGTAAATTTAAATATTAAATGCCAATGGATACAATAGACTTTATTAGACTAGATAGAAAATGTATACTGGTGAAACTTTCACTTAACGAGCCATCATATTCAAGAAGGAAGAAGAACAGCCTTCAGGGCACTGGTATGCATATGCGCAAGTCGTAAGGGATTGACACCACAGGTCGGTTCCGAGAGCACAATCGAAATCAAATTCTTTCAATTTGTTACCGGGTTGAGCAACGCATCTGCGGAATTTGAGGCAATTGGTTGGGTGAGGGAAAAAGCCTTCAGCAGTGCATCCACTGGGTGGTGAGGTGGGTACTGGAGCGTCTGTTGGTTCAGGCTCAGGAGCTTTAGTTGGTTCGGGTTCTGGAGTCTGAGTTGGTTCAGGTTCTGGGGCCTGAGTTGGTTCAGGTTCTGGAGTCTCAGTTGGTTCAGGTTCGGGGGCCTGTGTGGGCTCTTGTGTGGGCTCTTGCGTTGGTCTTCCGGTCGGTCTGCCAGTTGGTCTTCCAGTTGGTCTGCCAGTTGGTCTTCCGGTAGGTCTTCCAGTTGGTCTTCCGGTAGGTCTTCCAGTTGGTCTTCCGGTAGGTCTGCCGGTAGGTCTTCCGGTTGGTCTTCCGGTAGGTCTTCCAGTTGGTCTTCCAGTTGGTCTGCCGGTAGGTCTTCCGGTTGGTCTTCCGGTAGGTCTTCCGGTAGGGCGTCCAGTAGGTCTGCCAGTGGGTCTTCCGGTGGGACGTTGCGTTGGTGCCGCAGTGGTTTCTGGGTCTTCTGGCTCATCTGTGGGTTCTGGTTCCGGTTCTGCAGTTGGTTCTGGCTCTGGCTCCTGAGTTGGCTCGGGTTCTGGCTCTGCAGTTGGCTCGGGTTCTGGCTCTGCAGTGGGTTCTGGTTCGGGTTCCGCAGTAGGTTCTGGCTCAGGTTCTTGAGTTGGTTCTGGCTCAGGCTCTTGAGTTGGTTCTGGCTCAGGCTCTTGAGTTGGTTCTGGCTCAGGCTCTTGAGTTGGTTCTGGCTCAGGATCTTGAGTTGGTTCTGGCTCAGGCTCTTGAGTTGGTTCTGGCTCAGGCTCTTGAGTTGGATCCGGCTCCGGTTGTTGTGTTGGTCCATCTGTGGGACGTCCGGTTGGCCTTGTTGGACGTCCGGTTGGTCTGGTTGGACGTCCGGTCGGTCTGGTTGGGCGACCGGTTGGTCTGGTTGGGCGACCTGTTGGTCTGGTTGGGCGTGGTGGTCTGCATGTGGGTTTTGGTGGTCTAGTAGGCCGTGGACCCCTTGTGGTCCTTGGTGGTCGGGGAGGTCTAGTTGGTCGTTGCTCCTCGCTGCTGCTACTGTCCTCCTCGCTACTGCTTTCCTCACTGCTACGTTTCCCTACAATCTCCACGCAAATTCCGCTCAAAAATTTCTGTCCCTCAGCACAAGTAACCTCAACAGCTACAAGTTCTTCTCCAATATTTCTGCATTGAATGAAGCTGTCATCCTTCTCCGGGTGTTTGAAGGAACCAACTTCATTGCATTGGAACTCTGCGGCGTCACTCAGTAGAACTGAGGAAAAAATCTGTGAAAATTGCAATAAAATCAATTTTAAAAAAATCATTTAAATATAACCATTTTTTTTTTAAATTGTTTTCGAAATGTGTTAGTTTACCAGGATGAATGCTGCTAAATTCCTCATTTTGACTGTTTTCTATATTTACCAACTCCAAGAGAGAATGGCGAAAAGACTGAATTGATCTGGTGAGCATTTTGCATTTTTATACTAAATGGCAGAAATGGACTCCCGAGATTACGGGAGAGTGCTGATGATAAATAATTGGTTAAGCACCCAAGCTTTTTGAGGGGTTGACATCATATAATTATTATTCTAAGTTTATTTCAGCGCAGATTGGTTTTTCTGGAAACCATGTTAATCCAATATTTACCACCATGGAAGTACGACCCACGACAAAAAAAAAAAAGGCTTGAATGTATGAAAGCAGAAATAATGTGTGACAAATTAATCTCCAGATTTTTTCGTCTTGGCAGGTATATGATTGCATTTCAGTGGCGTCATCACCGCCATTCGTGTCTCCAGGGTCAGGGTTCAAGCTGACATACTAGCGTTCATATTGTATAAGTAGTTCATCAACGTTTTCCGCGATGGCTAGTAATAATAATTACTTTCCAGGTTGTAAATTATTCACCTTGACCACCCTACTTAATATATAAATCCATTTCCCTTATCATACCCAGTGGTTAGTTTATCGACGGGAGCTTCTACATACAGGCTTAATCCATTCCAAAAACTATGCAGTCATTGTTCAGTTTGCGCAGGAAATGTTCACATGATGTAAGAGGTACTTGTGTATTTTTCGGGGTTTTTTTTAAACTTTGTGCCCGGTGATGATGGCAAATTATTCTTTGAACTACTACGTAATCAATTCCCATCAAAATTACATCATTCATTCACGAAAACTCTTCAAACAATTTGTGTGTTTGGATGCTGTCATAATGAGGTTTATTTATGTATACATTCAGCGAGCAATAAGTAACAATTTTCTGAAGCCTGATTTTTGTAGAAATTAAAAACGCTCCGAGAACAAGAATGAATGAAATGGCTTTCTTCCACACATTAGCATGAGGTCATTAGCCAAGTGGATATATGGATCTTATATATGGATATACATATGAAGGTTAGAAATACATAGAAACAAAACAAATCGCAATTGCAAAAAAGTATAGCATTTCCATAAAGTAAAAACGCCCTGAAAATGTGAGGAATGAATGAATACAATTTGCTTAGGTGCAAACTAAGGAACTAACTTGAAAGCATCCTTTATGTACAGTTAATCAAGCAGAACACAACATAAAGCAATTCATTTTTATTTGATTGTGAGCCCTGAAAACTGGAACTAAATCCGTTTCATATTAATGTACTTTTACTCTTGTCATGCGCCACATTTTTTTTTTAACCTGGAGCATATTTGGACAAAAAAAATTGGTTGTTATTTGGAAACAATATGGCCAGGGGTGTCTTTTTGCAGGGACATTTCTAAAAAAAAAAAAAGTAATCGTGTACTGTAGACCAGAGTTCAACAGAGGAGCTTTTCTTCTTGAAATGGAAATGATTAACAATTACATTAATAAATACATCAACAATAGCTTTAAAATCCCCAGCAGAGAACGTGATAACCCGGAAAGGAAAACAAAATATTTTGACGTCATTTGCACAGGATAATGTACAAGTGATCACGTATATCACAAAAGTGCGTAGTGGCTGGAGATGACATGGTTTTAAATCGTATACCTATATCATATGTATACACTTCTGATAGTCCCACAATGTTAATCCCACAACAATAAATCCTCCATGGTGTAATCTCCAGTTTTGAATACTTTTCTTGGTACTGCTGCGGCGTGTGGAAAACAGTTAAGTACTAATACAATAAGTTTGCAAATATGTACGCATAAATATACTAAATATAGAGATACGAAAAAATTCACACCACAAGTACTTACTAAAACATTAGTGAAGAATGCCCAATACAATTTTACATCCCCCTTTGCAACATCAACCAAAAATAACAAAAAAAAATAGGTGGAAAGATTGTATGATTGTATTGTATGTAAATTTATTACGGATTTAACTAAAATAGCCTCTTCCCGATATAATAAAATTAGTCGAGTTATGATGACATTCCACTACCCGAATTTTTCAACAGAATAATTGTGCTTTCTTCCTCTGCGTCCACGGTAAAAATAAAAGTTGCTTTAATCGTCAAAGGACGAGTCCTAAACCTATGGGCTTGAGGAGAACCACCAAATGAAGCAGACCGTTTTGTAGCAGTTTTTTTTTTTTTTACTTATTGTTAGATAAAAAACACCTCAATCATACGCACGTGAAACGTGTCACAACGAAACTTTTTGGAGGTCAAAAATCGAAGTAGGAAGCTACGGAATATCTAAACGGAAGGGGTCGTTACATTTCACAGTGAAAGAGGTCGAAATTTAACGGCCGTAACAGTCGTGAAATTTCACGGCAGAAGCGGTCGTGTAGAGCATAGCAACGGTCGTGAGGCACATTAAAGGTTGAAGGCTGTCCCTTTTGAAAAAAAATTCATTTATTTACTTTTGCAGTTTTTTGCCCCGGAAATATACATTTTTCAACTTGGTGCTGGAAAACCGTCATAATTTATTCAACCATACTTTTATCCGGTGTTTTTTTTTCTCGCTAGATCCAGAATAAAGCTTAAAGCAAAACAAGCTTTTTACCTTCTTTGTGCGTATCTGACTCAAACTACATAAAGTGGATTAAATACAATGTCATACCCTGTACGTATATCACTTTTTGGATGGAAGAATTCCATGAACTTGTTCAATGACCTACGACTTTCTATTCACATTCCCCGGCATGTGAGTGAATCCCTGAAAAAACTTTTTTCTGGAGTGCTATTGCTGTCTGTCAAAAAGCATGATTTCGTCAAAGCTTTACTCTTCCCCTAATCCCTTTTGGTGTTATGAATTGTACTTGGCACAAGTGTGCAAAACGATCATGCGTTTGAAAACGGAAATGATTTATTGTTTCATGGAGGAATCAATTTAATGTAAGCACTTGTGAGTGCATGGACTTTAAAGCTCTTGAACCATAACTCTGAATGGATGATTTGCTGTAATTATACGCTTATAAGTGTGGGCACATCATATTTCTTGGATTTTCTATTATAATTATAAAACAACAAAAACACCTGATGTAATGGGATAGAGTGTGATGCTCAGAGCTCAGAACTGTGTATAAATTGCTTATTAAGCTGAACAAAATACACTTGCATATTTCCCAGATCGGAAAACTCTAAAAAGGGGGATGAGATTTGTTTATTTAACATTAAGCTTCTACACCATGTTTATTATACTTTGAGGGAGAAAATTGCGAACTGTCATAGCACACTATAAACTTTGGGAATTTTAATGACGCAAATGGTAAAGTTCCGGGCTTAAGTGACACGTTTACAGATGATGCCCATAGCTCCTGTGTGGTATAGGCTTAGGTGTGGATTATATATGTACATGTAGTTACTAATGATTGTCGTTTGTCTAACAAATGTCAACAGTGTCGGAATGGAGGCTTTCATGGCCTCAACAGGTAAAAACCAGATCATTTCTGACAACTGTCACGTAATGTGGACAGCGATTGTCTGATTAAATGAATTAATTCACTTTGTGTTCATAGGGCATCACCTGAAATGGAAAGGGGGCAACATGATACAAAATTCATAGGACCTTTCGATGAATCGACTTATCCATTTTGGAATATTGAACAATTTGTGCAACAAGAAGTGCTTATAGCTTTGCATGTTGCGATTTGCGATCTCCGATGAGATCGGAAGTGGCCTGCGTCTGCAACGATTTTGGAAAGAAAACGTCGAAAATTATTCAAAACTAACCTGCCTTCACATTCCCAAAAAGTGGAATGCGAAAGAAATTTATCAGATGATTTATTTATGAAAAACTTTTCTTACGTTTCTTTTCTGAAAAGTTATTACGAAACTTGCGATGTTGCGATCTTACTTCAGACACTCAAAGATTCAAACTAATCATACTGACCAAAAAATGTGAGTAGTCGAGCGCGAACGGCGCGCTACGGAAAATATGTCAATGCGACGCGTGTTATGACATATGTACATAAATAACATGAGCACAATGAAAAGCATAAACATTAATTAATTTAATTTTTAATCAGACGTTGTAACAACAAAAACAATGATATGCATGCGCAAGGTTTCTAGTATTCTATAGTCTGCCTCTTTTAGTCTCTTCTGTACCCTGTGCACGTGGTTTGATTATGATTCTTCCGTTTGAACTGGTACTGGTTATTGCTAATTGGTAACTGCGGCTTGAGAGAGCTGCAAAAGTGCAAAGCGCTGCATTGCGCTGTTCAGATGACAGCCGTGTGTTCTTTGTTAACTTGTACAAAAAAAATTTCGTCTGGCTTTCATCCTTTCATTCCCAACACTGAAGCACCAGAGACTTTTTGAGCAAAATAGAGCAAATAAAAGAACAAAGAAACGCGTTTTCCACCTTGTCCCTCGACGTCTCTAAAAAAAAGTGTTTCGACAGCTCAGTGACTGATTCATTGAATAAACTCCTAATTAAGATGACGTTTTTAATACCAGAAGATATTTTATCTGGCTGACGAACTCCTTTTTAACCTTCGAAGGGCACAAATTAACTGAAGAGGAATTACTGAGGATTCTTAGTAATAATAATTAAGGCAAAATCCACATCACGCTGTGACTAAGTACACATCATCCTCGCATGAAGATTCTGATATTTTAACATCCAATTGTTGCAGCCATGAGTCCGCGATCAGTGCCTCAAAGTATTTTCTTTTATCTTTTTTTATTATGGATTTAATGTCCCTCAGTTTATTTGTTCTCCCAAAGAAAAAAAAATCTAATTCATGGGAAATCCTCAGTATTTCAGCAATATCAAATATCAAGAGCACAATTTGCTCAAGCTGTAGCTGACATGGCGTCGCGACCGGAATCCGTGGAGCAACTCTTAGCTGGCAATGTGATTCATTTGCTACGAAATCTTCTCACGGATGTGTCCCCGGCCATTCAGCAGAATGCCGCTATCGCCATTGGGCGTCTGGCAGCTCACGACCCAAAAATCGCTGAACTGCTGGTGCAACAGGACATTATTAGGATTCTTTTGTTTTTTAACATGGACAAGAATAACGTGAGTTATGTACATGTACAAATAAAAAAAAAGTACATATGTATATGGATGTACTTACACGGAAACTATTTTTATGGATAAAATGATATCTATTACTATTGTCTTTTGTGTCGTATTTTTCATTCCATGTGGATTTCAGCGCTATTTAAAGAGGTCAGCATTAATGGCTATTCGGTCAGTGGTAAAGCATAACGCAGAGCTTGCTAAGGCAGTTATTGACTTAGGTGGACTAGAGCAGATTGTGGCTTCTTTGGAAGAATTTGATCCTGGTGTGAAGGAAGGATGTGCCTGGGTTTTGGGCTACATTGCGCGTCATGATGCAAAACTGGCGTATCAAGTTATTGCTGCTGGTCAGTCCTTTTAAATCTATTTTCATTCGGAAACAATCATTGTATTTCACAGTATTGGTAATAGCGTTATTACCACAAATTCTTAGCGCAACCATTGTTTTCGAGAGAGAGAGAGAGAGTGTCATCATCTCTAATATATTTATTTTGAATTTGAATAAAAAAAATTATCGTCTAAATTGATACGGTCAAAATGGGGTCAAAAAATGTCAAATGATTGATTGCAGGAGCTGTGCCACTTTTGGTGTTATGCTTACAAGAACCGGAAATAAATGTGAGGACCGTGGCGGCATCTGCTCTGAGTGACATTTGTAAACATGGGAAAGAAACGGCTCAACAAGTTATTGATTCAGGCTCCATTCACCATTTGGTTAGAGCTGTAGCAAATGTGGATCCGAAGCTCAAGGTTTCTTTTACAGTTTTTAACATTGTAAAAATAGCATTTTTCAGTTAATTTTACGTCACCTTTAAGCTTTTTTTTGCTCTATCATTTTACCCTGTCCCCCTTAAATGTTCACAGAGACAAGCTCTACAATCTCTTGCAGCGATTGCGAAACATTCCGAGGTGATGACGACGCTGGTGGTGGATCAAGAAATTTTGCCTCTGGCCCTGGAGCACGCTGGACATACGGACGAACTTGTTAGAAAAGCGGCTTGTTCTCTTATCAAAGAGATTGTGAAACATTCTCCCGAGGTAAAAAAAAAAACAGAAAGAAGAATGCTGAAATACCTTGCCGTGTCCTTCATGTTTATGAAATATTTGATTGAGATTAATGTTTCCCTATTCTGGACGTAGATGGCACAAATGATGATCGAAGCGGGAGGTTTGGGGGTATTAGTTGACTCAATCGTTCGGAATAGAGGGGAAGCCAAGTTACCGGGCATCATGGCTCTAGGATTTGTAGCTGGACACAGTCCAGAAATGGCATTGTCCATAGTTTATTCTAAAGGTGTGGATGCTTTGGCATTGGCATTGGATGATTCCAATAGACATGTTGCTGCAGCGGCAGCATGGGCCTTAGGACACATTGGAAGACATTCCCCAGAACATGCCAGGCATGTGAGTGCCAATGGTTTACTCAACAAAATCCTGGGAATCTACAATTGTGCCACCTCCTCCGAAGACATGAAAGAGAAAGCCAAGACTGCATTAAAACTAATTCTGATGAGGACGGACAATTTGGAAGTTGTGGAACCTCTCATTACGGATGCACCTCCACAAATTCTAAAATATGTTGTTGCTCAGTACTCCAAGGTAAATCTGCAAATAAAATCGGGTTATAAAAGAAAATACTTTTGGTTTATTTTACCATGGTGATTCCAATTTCAATCAATTATCTAATTATCAATTTACTTATGTAATAATAAATATTCATAGGTACTTCCGCGTGACCCGATAGCCAGGCGAAATTTTGTAACCTCCGGGGGACTTCGAAAGCTCCAGGAGTTGTTGTCTAGCGGGAAAGCTCCAGAGGATTCTGTTCTATATGAGCATATCAACTTTATTAATCAATGCTTCCCAGACGACGTCGTCAAGTAAAATTCCTTCCAATTTATGTTTTCCTCTTCCCTTTTCTCCCCTTGCATACTACAAATACTTTTATTGTTGGATGTCATCATTTATGCTTATATGTGCAGGTATTTCTCTCCAAATTATCCCTCCACTCTATTGGAACGTGTAGAGGAATATAAACCTAATTTACGGATTGACCCCAGTCTGTGGTCCGAACGTTTATTCTCGGATACGGTTATTCCTGATGACGTCAAGGAAGAAATCCAAGCGCTTCAGAGAAGCATGGAAGGGGAAGTGAAGCCAGCAGAGGAAGCACAACCTGATCCTCCACCCGAGGATGCAAGCCCAGGCCGAGGGTCACCCAAAGGAAAATCAAAGAAGAATAAGAAAAATAAGCGTGATGCGTCGACAAAAAAGTTGCATAAGAAATAATAATTCACCCAAATGTGCTTTTGATTTTAAACTTACAGGCAGAAAAAAAACAATCGATCACATCTGGGTAGTACGCTAATAAAAAGCTGTATGTGTAGTGCTTGCTTTTGCCAAGTTGAGACTTACGGTTTTTATGATTTGTAACTCGGTTATAATATGATAGATTAATTACGATATTGTAAATAACTCCATTGTTATTTCAAATATCTCCACTAATTTCAAATACAAAAGTAACTCGTAATAATGAAGTACAAATGATCTGAGATGCTAAAGTTCACGCTATAGGGTTGTTACACAAAATGAAGAACACCAATTGCATGTATTTTGAATTTTCATACAAAATGATTTTACTTCTACGATAACGATTTGACACCAAAACATTGCGGAGAAGAGAGCCTCGAAATTCTTATTAAACAAGTTGACGATTTACGTACATTAAATGCATACAATGACTATACACTGATTGCCAAATAGTTTATAGAGCTATATCTGGCTTTTTGATTAAAGACAATAATAATTACACATAATGCATATATTAATTATTCAATATTAAGTAACTCTCTACCTGGATTTTTTTAACAAGGGAGCCAAATAGCTTAAATCTGATTATTAGGGTGTGTAAGTATTTAAATTTAAGTATACTCTATCACCTACATACGGATTTTATGTATCTTTAAAAACGTCTAAGAATAGAACAACACCAACAGCAGTGCTTAAAAATGGAAATTGTAAGTATTAAATATTATTCAAGACAAACCAAAATGAAATCTAAGATGATCAAAGAGACTAATAAACTAACTAATAAAAGAAACCTATTTGTAAAACGTGAACGATACATCACATAAATAAATGAACACACGCTAGGTCTAACCTAGCATAGCACATAATTTTAACAGTAAGCATACATTCGTTTCAATTTAACTATAAATGAAATATCACAAACCCATTACAAGTCCTACAATACGTGAATATTTATTTGTATTGACACGGATATCCTTCACAAATAGTATGCTACCTACGGCCTTAATAAGGCGGTGGCGTATCTTCTAATATATTTGCATTTATCCAGTCTCGATCTTCAGGTTTAATTCGAGCCTCAAGACCATCCAAGTCGTCAATGTCAAAAGGAATACTCATAAAGTAGTTAAATACTACATTAAGTGATCTTATTTCCTTCCACCAAGAGCTATCGCTACTCCCTCGGGCAATGACTGGCCGAACGTTTAATAATTCCAACTGCAGACAATTTCTTAAGAAACTGTTAATCAGAAGGGAATATTGAATTCGACCGGCATCCACCAGAACAAATTCTTTCAAACTAACTAAATGCTTTGTGAGAACGAGGATATCTTCCGTCCGTAAAGTAAAACCTCTGAGGCTAACCGTTTCCAGCGTTTGCGGAAGAGAAAGCAGATTAGTTAGTTGTAGAGGTATTCCCTCTTCTTGATTCGGATTCACACTTGGTGGCGAAGAACAAGACAGGCTAAGATGATTTAACTTTTTGCAATTTCCTAAACATTGCATGTCAGCTCGACGAGATCTAAAATGGCCTAATTGACCTTGACGATGGGAAAATCTTCGATACGATTTAAGGTTGTTTACACAAACGTCGATAAGAGTTTTAGCATTTACAGTGACTAACTCCTTAAACTGTTTTAGAGTAAAATCACCGGGAGAGTGGAAATGGAAAACTTCCAGCTGTGATTGTTTTGAAACGAGTTCAAATATAATGTTTTTGACAGGTTCATTCAGAAACAGCACATCATCGCGAAACCGAAATTCCGCGAGTTGCATTTTACACAGTTGTTTCAAACAGATTTCAGTCTGAATTTCTTCTGAGGGGAAGGCGTTCAAATAAATTTGTGTATGCATCAAGTCTGCTTCATCACCAGCCTGCAGCTCTAAATCCTTCAATGTCTCTGCATGTCTTTGTAGAAATAGCAATAATTTTTTCCAATTTCCACGAACAGAATAGAACAACTTGAATGACTGCAGATGTGGAAGTGTCAGATTCAAGAAAGCAGTAATATTTACTTCGTCAGTGAACGGGTCGCTGCCTGGATACCGTAGGAACTGAAGATTTAAACAGCTAATGCAGGTGAGGCGCTGCAAACTTTTGGTTAAATTTTCTGATTCAAACAGAGATCCTTGCCCCAGGGTTTCATGAGTGAAAACTAATTCTTGCACACGAGTGCACATCGTCATAATCTTGGCCAAATTCGATTGACTTATCAGACCATCAAATATGAGCTTCTTGACACGCTCCGGATGTTTCAATTGTAGTCCGTGTTGAATTTTCCGTGATAAAAGATTGACGCTGATGGATTTTACCCGGTAGTTCAATAGCTGCCGAAAACGACGGTAGGTTTGATCAAGTATCACATGAAAGTCCATGTGTTCATCTATCTCGGTTTTGATTAAGGTATTTACTAGCCTCAAGTTTAGTAAATCGGTGTTTGGCAACATTTTGTAAATTATCACTCTGACCTGGAAGTAACGTAACCAAACGCGATTAGCGGATCACCTTTACAAATATTCACGCTTAAAAAAATATATTACAAATGTTTAACATTGATGTACCTCCGGTGGAAGTCCTTTGAGAAAGTCACGACCCTCAACCACCTGCTGAATTATTTCCATTTTTATTAGGTGCCCTTCCCTTGACCTTAAGTCACTCCTCCAACGAGTTGTACAAATTCAAAAGAAAGTTTCTAATAGAAGTAGCGAATAATCAGCAGTCAATACGTTTGTCACCAACGGCAAACCTTGTTTGTGTTTAAGTCTTTACTGTTCCTAATAGTGGTTTCACTACAAAGAATCAAACAATAACATCATTTCAACACTTTTAATAGCTTGTCTAAATACCACAGAATCATTATACGCCTTCAGGGTACCGTACCTTTCAGGATGACGGAAGTCTTAAAGCTCAAGATTACTGCTCAAACTCTTTTGAAACCGTTCAATCTTTGAGATTCCCTTCGAGAGGTACTACTAACAAGTAAAATTGTGTCCCAAGCTCTCAGCCGCAAGTTGAATGTTGATCCATCGCTTCGTCAACTATAGGTTGATCCAAGTTCCAATGTTTCCTGCAACAGATGTTTCAGTTATGTACGTTTTGTTAACACTGCTTATTATTGCTCGTGGTCCCGTCTGTACCCTGAACAGAACAGCATTCCTCAAATCGATAGTTAAAATATCTTAGACGATATTAAATAAACACATGCAAATTAGTTCTTACAGTTCTAAATTCTAAACAACTCCCGGACTGGTATTCTATTAACATTAACTCATATCGCTGGCAATAATTATAGCTGCAGTATAACTAACAACATTATACCTCCAACATAACCGTTCCCCCTCAATCTTATTATTGGAACCAGCATACATAATACATAGCTACTCATACGTTACGTTCGTTAATCTCGAGAAAGATAAAGCACATCTATACAGCAATGCACCCCTGCATAAACAACTTCGCTCAATACCACTGCCACAGCAGGGATTCCTCGAATGTTTTCTTCAAAAAAATATATATATAATTCTCATACCACAACAAGAAATATGTCCCGTAGCGGAATATTTACAATTTTTCTTAGCTAACTACAAATTTCCAATGTCTGAATCTGTATCACTTTACACACTTACGTGAGATGTCGGATAATGACCCCCGTCAAGGCATAAATAAACCAACAACTATTGACCAAAAATCAATACAGTCTTCTTTGTACGTGTGCCACCAGTAAACTTATCAGCACCAAAGAAAAAATGACGTGAGTTTTTTTTCTTCTTCACTTTCCCAATTCCCGACGATTGGTTCGACACCAGTCAAGAGAGGTATTATTTCTTGTAATTGTCACATCTATATATATATCAGTTGTGAAAGCACAAAAAAATCTATATATTGTATGGGAAGAAGAATATATTATAATAATATAGGTAAAAAAAAAACTGACAACTTTATTTTTGATGAGATTTCACTAAAATTGTTACAGAACAGCGTAATGTAAGGTTCCTGCAAGGATCACAGTAAAACGTGAGTTATGTAAATAATAAACTAGTGAAAAGTTTACTGTACAAGGCCTTGTGTTCCTGCCGTGGGGTATCATCACACATGGGCAGAGCAGAGGAAAGTGTACTTATACTTCTCCCTTTTCCCATATGCTTTCACAAATTCCCCTTCTTCCCTATAGGACAGAGAGAGAGAGAGGCGAGAATCGGAGACGGAGCGAGATCTTGCTCAGAAGATGCCTTGTCGAATATTACATATACACTATACACATACGAAAATAGGAAAAGACTGAAGGTGAAACCCTTCGAAAAATACTTCCATACCCGATGGAAACACAAAATTTTTGTATTGTTTGATATATACAAAGCATCGAGTGAAAGTGAACTCCCTTACCCAAATTAAAGGGTATATTTATTGTCGGTATGGCAAACAAAATAATAGCCGGTATATAAATGACAAGAGGGACAACATCCAAAATGTAGCACTTCCTGTCCATCCTTTATTATCCTTTATATATACAAAAGTCTTTTTTTTTTTGAAGATCTTCCTGTGATGATTCCTTCCTTCAAGTCTGTCTATACAATGTATGTACAATAAAATAAAATATTCATCAAAAACGAATATACAAAACAGTAAGTACAAGGCGTATAGGTACTGTTTTTCCCCACAAAGGGAAACTGATGACAATTTAATGATCCACAACATTTATGGACAATGTCAACAATCAAGTAATGATAAACAATAATTTGTCGTACAGGGCAAGCCACTGCATTTCTCATGGCAGAAATTACAGTGACAGAAGCAAGCGTAAAAAGGTAGTACATTTTGAACTATACAAACTAATGCCAAAACAATGATGTCACCTAAGGAGTGGGTGGTTTTCATTTTATATTCTTACACTACATGTATTAGTAACAGAAACATAAGTATTATTGGTTGATGGAATCAATTCATAATTTATTTACATTATTACACATGCATCCTCATTCCTCATCCACCATCCACCAGACTGGCAGGGGAAAACTGGCAGTAGTATGTAGATTGCACTTGGGTTGCACACGACAGCACAAACAAGTTTAGTTGGATTCTTTTAAAATTAATAATAATAGATTAAATAATAGATCAAACAACAGACAAAGGAACCGTAGCCTTCATACTTTCATGGTATTCAAATAGCTTCGAGGTGTCCCTGTTTTGCAAAAAAAAGATTCTTTTTTAATGAGACAAACTTATTATAATAGGATTATGGTAAAGTTTGATGTCGCAGTTTATTCTTTTTTATGGACAATATAAATGTTGCTATTCACCATGTTCACAAACCGGGAGCTTATTTTATAGTGAACAAAAATCAACAAACTCACAATAGGAAACAATTAGTACAAGAACCTAAATAAACATAACGTGTAAAAATCAGGTGAACCCTACTCGACTTTTGTATGTACAATTTTTATAAAGTGTGCACGCACCTAGTTGTTGTTGCGAACTCATCGCAATTTGGTCAATCATACAAATTCTATAAAAACTATGTATCTGCATAGTCTTTACGAACGAATGTGCATACATACACACATCCATACATGTGTATGATAAACACAAATAACAATACTTTATATCTAATACCATTGTTGTACTTAAAATATTTTTTGAAAAAATACGTCTACTTTTCCAAAAGGTATATCTTTTCTGCATATATTGATTATTTACAGACTATTTTCCCTGCAAAAGAAAAAAAAAGCAGTGTCGCAATTAAATTTTGTCGGTGATGAAAGGATGGGACAAAGCCTGGGATGTAGTTGCCCTCTTTGATGGATCCAAAATAAAGATGCGATCAAGGAGATCTCTCAATTGCGTGACTTTCTTTAATTGATCAGGTGGTAAATCCTGACTTCCAACTAGTTCCTTCAGTAAATCCCGCGAGGGGTTAATCGTGGTCATTGTTACTACCTTTTCCTGCAAAACATGACGCAAAAAGACAATGGGTTATTTTAATTTTTATACAGCATGTCACAACTCTAGACTTAAGATTGCATTTTTCACTTACCCTTTCTGTAACTTTGTCAACCTCATGATACTGGAAATTGCAATTCATGTCAAAATGCTTATCCTTAAAAGCTGCCTTGCGAATCAGCTTGTTCGGCATTTTCCCTTTATGATCCATGAAGTACTTCAGCATCTAAACAGTATATTCCTTTTATGTATTTCTTGATCAAATCAGAATGAATCTACACAAAACTGATAAATTGTTACAAAGGACATTAATCATGGAAATAATGTCCACGTACCTGATTATTGGTGCTCCCTGGAAACAGAATTTTGCCAGTATACACTTCATAAATGGTACACCCAACAGACCACATGTCGATCCCGAAGTCATACTGCAGACCCATGACTGAAAAATATAAAAATAAACAGTTACTTTCAGTCGAACTTTAATTATCAACGAAAAAGTACCAAATTTTCATGTCAGTACTTACTAATTTCGGGCGCCCGGTAGAATCGACTCACTAGGTAAGGGGTAATGTCGTTTTCAGCAACATGTGAGGCTGACCCAAAATCACACAATTTGAGCATTAGTTTGCTCTCGTTCACCTAAAACAAGTTTCGAAATTCCTTTAGAAAGTGCACTAAATTATTATTATTATTATAATGTATGCACGTGTAAAACCGGTAAATATCAGCACCAAAGTCAAACATAACTGTCACATAATAGTAAATTTCAAGGTAAGAACGTGAACATTTACTTACCAAAATGTTGTCAGGCTTGATATCCGCGTGAAGAACATTGGCTTTCTTTAAGAGCTTAAGAGCAAGGAATAATTGTTGAGCATACGACCGAACAGCTTTTATGTGAAGTCCTACGTCTTTCCCATATTTTCTAAGAACTTCTCTCAAATTCATAGAAAGTGGTTCGAAAACCATGCATAAATGCTGTTTGTGTAAAAAGTGACGTTTAAGTCGGACACAATGGTATCGGTCGTCGGGATCTGCATCATTCAATCGCTTCAAAATCTCTAATTCTTTTTGACCAGATTTATGCATAATTTCATTGTTTCGAATAATTTTAACCGCTACATCTTCATTATCACGAGCGGCGTCTCTGGCCCTCACAACATTAGAGAAAACTCCTTGGCCGGTGTATCCGTACACTGTGTATCGAGAGTCCAGTAATTCACCAATCCTTACCCGATAATATCCCTCTGCATCATCCCAATTATCGGTTAAATTAGGATTTTCCTCGCCACCTATTACACGACCCTCTACTACGTCCGAAGGGCTCTGTAAATTCAAAAATACAATAAAGTAGATCCAGTAATAGGCTATTGATTTGACGGCAATTTTAATACATTCAAATTTAATTACATCAAAATGTTCCGAGAACATGTCCTGGTTTGCAAGCATATCATTAACTTTTTCTTTCTTGTCACTCTTGAACACTTTATCTACCCCTTCGGTCTGATCCAGCTCATCTTCTTTGAAACTATCCTCTTCTCCGTTAACCTTTTTCTTTGAAGATTCCGAGGAACTATTTGGAGGAGATTGTAACAAGTTAGAACGAATAGATAGACTTATTTTACTATCACTTTCGAGGTCATTCTCACTCTGCGCAGACATTGCTTGATCCTCTGTATGACGACCAGATTCAGAACCAGAACCTTGTGAAGCATTAGAATCTTCATTACATGCTCCCAATCGCTGTAAATTTTAAAACATTGTACATTAAAATTTGTATAAGACTACTGTCAGCTTTAAATTCTTATTAAATAAATCGTATGGTTAAGTACGTTACCTTGAGGAGTTCTTCCCGCTCCTTTCTACGTTTCTGAATAATAGCTTCTTCATCTTCTTCTTCGTCCATTTGAATGTCCCTACGAATAAAAACTTGTTAGAACGTGATACACTAAAACAGGTAATATCAAGTAATCAGTAGCAAATGTGAAAATTATTGTATTTAAGATACTAGATACTACACAATTTGTAAGCATCATACAACAGAACTGAAGCCGACAGTGAGCTTGTTCAATACTGTTGATCATTATATGGGAAATTTGGTTTTGCTAAAGATGTAAATTCTCCCCCAAAAACTGAATTGTAGGTTACGCAAAGGGAATTCGAAAGATACGGGCAATTTCTTTGTTCCTTCTACCCTGCTGCACAACTGAAGTGGGGAAACACAAGACAATATTTATGATATCACCGTTTTTACGGGTATAGTTTTACAAGCAATAGAAAAAAATCTCAAAGTACCTCTGCGTTTGCCTTAGCTATACCATTGTCTTAGAGTGCTAACGGGAGCATAACTCTAAAGTCAAGGCTAATCAAGTGTACTCACGACAAAATGTTTACACCATCAATTGGTCAAACAACTGTTTGCTCTGGTGAATGGAGTCGGGTAAGTATGTTCAAGGCGAACATGAATTTTACAAGATTGATTTCTTGGCGAACAACGACACTTTTTAGCCCTTATCGACCGGTACTGGTAGCACAAGGTTGGACAGTACGGTAATCCTCCATTGGTTTTAACTTTTAGTTTCAGCTCAAAATGCCATTGCTGCTTCTATCTAAGTTTAATAAAATTAGGAAAAAACTTACAGTTCTGGCTCCGAATCAGATTCTTTCCGCTTGTTGTTTGTTTTTGACGACGATTCTTTGGCTTTGTTGTGCTGATGGTCTCGATCACGTTCTCTATCTGAATATCTTCGTCGATCCCTTTGAGAACTGTTATAGTCATCCTTACTTCTGTAATCTCTCCTCAGAGAGTCCCGGTCACGGTCCCGATCTCTTTCTCTATCTCTATCCCTGTCGCGAACAGATCTATTACCATTATCATTATCATTTCTGCGGTCCCGCCCATGACCACTACGGCTATCATTATGTCTATGCGTAACAGCTCTGTCCCTATTTTTACGTGACAAAGAAGGACTTCGACGACTTCTGTCCAAGGTGGATTTATTTGTTTCCTTTCGATGATTTGTATCAGAATTTCTTGGCCTTGTGTCACGATGTTCTCTGTCTCTGGAAATTGTTCTACTCCGTCGAGTTGTTTTACAGTCTTTATCATGACTAGATTTTGTGCTATCATTTTTCGATCTGTTTCGGTCATTTTCGATACTTCTATTCTTGTCTTCGGTTTTCAATTTTTTCCGCGAAGAATCACGTTCATGGCTACTATCACGGACGTCCTTCCTAGATTTCGACGTTCTGTTCTCAGCCTCTTTCTTGCTGTCATTTGCTCGTACAGGTGACAAGCTGTTCTTCCTTCCAGTGTCCGATCGGCGATGATTGCTTGATTTACTCTTCTGTGATTCTAGTTTTGTATTTAAATCTTTGCTGATGACTGAATTTTGCTCGCTCTTCTGGCTTTCAAAGTTAATGACAGCATCTGCAGCAACCTTCTTTGTAGCTTTACCCTTCTCTTTAATTGCAACCATTTCAACTTCCGAATCAGCCTCAGGCCCATCAATGTAGCTAATTTCTACCAGACGCCTTTGTAATAATTCCTTTTGACGCATCAGGTCTTCCAAGTTCATTTCTTCTTGGATGAACTCAATTGAATTTGGTGACGTCTCAGAAACATGCTTCTTTGTAATGTTTAGCACATTAGCTGGCACTTCTTTCTTTGATGGAAGGTTGTCCTTAATAATCACATTTTGCTCGGCCGAAGCTGCATCTGGCTCAACTACTTCTTTTTCTTCGGACTCATCCGACCTCTTTTTCTTGTGTTTCTTTTTGTGCTTCCTAAAACAAGTAAGTATTTGACTACTGTTTTCAAATCATCCTATGTTAATATTACACATTTTATTGTAGCATGAATACGTTATATCATTTACCGTCCGTCAATACAAAAACATAGAAATACACACGTAAAGCAATAGTGCGATTTGTTATTAAAGGGAAAAGTAAATGTGAGGGCTTACTTTTTTTCTTTCTTTGACTTTCTCCGTTTGTGCTTATTTTCTTTGTGCACTTTCTTATGTGATTTTTTTTCCTTCTTCTTCTTCTTAATCGTTTTCAAGCTAGGCTTTAAATCATCCAACACAGAACTAGATGAAGTATCCGAATCTGTGCTAACCATGGTGATCACGGAATCTTCCAGCGTGACTACCAACAGAAATTACAAAATACAGTTTACAATTAAAGTGACTGCGTCATTCTCCTTTCGTAAGAATGAAACACTAATATTTGTAATCCTTACCTTCTCAGTTCAGTATGTTCCCGAGATATTTCTTTTAAGCAGATCCACAGTGATAAATAGCAATATTTCCTACAAATGTTTCACGCCCAAGCGAAGCATCCAAAACAGGCCCGGCACCAAAACGAACCAAACTTTCGTAACGATTTCGCAATCAACTATCACACTAGAAGTACAAAATACAACAAAATACACCACATTAGAAGAAATACTGTACAAGTAGATAACTAAATACAAAATTAGACAAAAAATTGCATCCGTCTCAATCTTGAATTACCATCTATTATTACGAGATCACCAACTGGCTCTTTTATTTAAGATAAAACTCCGATGACACTCACTGGCACGATATTCAACGTGCCAAGTACTTATTATTACCGCTTTCTTACTTCGTCGTTGTTAATTACATCCCTTCTACAAAACTCCCTCTGAATCTGGGATGGGAAGAAGAAGGTAATTATATTATAATAATATATAATAATGTTGAGAAGAGAATAAGAGTACTTTAAGGACACTCATACAATTGAATCGACGATACGATACGATTAACATAAGATGATAAGACTGGGGGATGATAATTTGTTACGTAATTCACAAATAAATACGGTTAAATGGACTCAATCATTATTTATTTAAAAATATTGTCCGTCTATGCGTCTATCTATCCATAATATAATAGTTCTTTGTCCGGTATAACTTCCCCGTGTCCTTCAGAAGCTCTTCCCATATTCGTATTCACAGGCAATTCAGTCTAGGTAGACGCAATTTAGTCTAGGTATAATATTATAGTGAGGTACCGCACCGGGCACCGGGTGGATTCTGGGTTCTTTGAGTGAGAATTAAGGAAATAACTAAACAACTGATAACAGCAGCAGCTACAATCACCACTGCCAAATGAAGTTCGATGTGATGGCATCTCAATTAAAAGAATATAATATTCAGCTCACATGACTAAAACATAATCACTAAATCATAAAATAAAAAGTGGATCAAAGAATATTTTAAAATAATGTATTAATAGTGTCTTATAACTAATAGTATTTTTTTAAACGAATACCCCAGGCAAAAATAATGTTATTGATTATCATTGTTTAAAGTTTTCTTTCTCTTACATTTTTCCGCGAACAAAAATATGTCTGTCCAACAACCGCCACCGACGTACACTCCCGGGCAACTTGTAAAATACCAGATTTTTTCGTTTACTTTTTTACACACAATGCTCACTTTTTCTGGAAGTTTTGTACCATTATTTTTTACGTCAGGATGTGAAACTCTTCTTTCTTTAACAAACGTCGTTGAAAAACCTGTATATTTCCCTGTCCCCACAAGTGTATTATGTAAATATGAATGTCAATTTATTACAATTTATTCACACATTTGAAAAAATATGGCTCTTATCTTTATTCTTAGCTCTCACTTATAGCATGGCATTTGCGAGTGAAGCAACCGCAATGATTCTCCCGACACTTCATATATTTAATGACCAACACAACACATTCCGCATCCGCATGAAAAAACCAACGTCTGCTGTCCTTTAAGCACTTTTTCTATATAGAGAAGTTTTTTTTATGTTCATATTGATACTGGAAGCAGCCGAGGAGTTTTTTTTGTTCTGGTTGAATCCGCAGCGAAAAGCACAATATAGATGAACCATCGAAATCAACGCCTCTTCGGCGTCTTCCGAATTTTCGATTGGATGGAGTAGCTTCGTTCTAATTCAAATGCACGCGCCTTTCGGTGCTATTTTTTCTGAGTTTTTTTTTTAATTTTTCACCTGGTTCTTGGAGTTTTTACACCGCTGCTTTATGAAAAGATGATTCCTGTGGGTTGATTCTGCAATTTCTGCTGTGTTATTTTTCTGAACGTCTTCAAATATCAATTAAAAACTTACGCCAGTATTTAATTACGTTTAGCAGCGTTTTGCGTGCATGCACGACAGGTCAAAACCCAGGAAAAAGTATACACGAATGACTGCATTTTGAAAATACGTGGCTGTGTACCATTGTTGAATTATTACTTCAAGCACGGTTTTAGTGAAGTTCGTATGTTTACAACTTGTTTAATAGGTTAGTGAGCCAAAACACCTAAAGTCAGAGGATTATACACATGTGGTAAACGCTAGTAGTTAACTAGTCAGGTGTAGTGGAGCTTTTAGTACTTTGTTAAGGCTCGCCCTGGGGTTAATTGCCTGACGGTCATTAAAGAAACGATTGGACCTGAACTATTGATTTGGGCAACCCTAATTTTTTTCGTGGTAAGTAGTTCACTAGCCGGAATAAGTATTTTACGATAAATCCAGTATTGATTCTTCAAAACGTTGTACGTACTTTTCAGCGTTCAAAATAGATGTTCTTCAATTGGGTATAGGAATTGATAATATATGCATGTTATACTTTATATTTATATGTACTATTACTGTAAATTGGAATCTTAAATGTAAATGATGGGTTTTAGGTTCCGTAATTGCTAGACGGCATCATGGTGGATAACAGTGACAGATGGAAGTCCATTGAATCCGAAATGAACCGCTTCGAAGCGGAAATTTCTTCTCTCACTCGCCAACCAAATTTTCTACCAGCTCAGCTACGTAGACTACCGGCTCCCCCGCCCCCTCCAACAGTCATTTCGTCACCTCCTTTACTCAACAGACCTACTGCTCCGGCAGTTATAAGGTAATTAGGAGTCTGTATTTTCATTGATAATTTATTGATTTTTCTTACCTTCCCGTTAATTTGAATTTCCTTTATGTTGCAGCGGTGCACCACAAAAATATACTGGGACAGCGTCACAATCATCTACAAGAGCGCCAGCACCAGCATTACCTTCCGCCCCTGCACCGATTGTGCGTCCTGTTCTCCCAAATCCCATCCCAACAATCTTCCCTCAGCCACCACACATTAGACCCTTAGGTGTAAACGCACTCCCGGGTATCCATATACCGCAACCTCCAGTCCCTTCCTTGACTTCAGGGGCGGGAGGTATTGGAACGGTAACGTTGCCTTCTGTACCTTCTGGTGAAGCACCAAAGCCAGGTACATCAACAGGAAGCGCGCAGGAAAAGCAGAAGAAGAAGAACAAGAGCAAGAAAGATGAGAAGAAACTAAAAAAGAATCTTCGTTGTGCTGGAGGCCAAATCTGGGAAGATGGTTCATTAACTGATTGGGATCCAAGTATTTAAAAATTGCAATTTTTGTACCCGTACTAGCGTTAAAGTACCAACCTAATTAATCGTAACGTTCGTTTGTTTTTCTTAGGTGACTTCCGCTTGTTTTGTGGCGATCTTGGAAACGACGTAACTGACGAGGTCCTGACCCGGGTTTTCGGAAGATATCCATCGTTTCAAAAAGCCAGAGTTATACGCGATAAGAGAACCAATAAAACAAAGGGCTATGGCTTCGTGTCCTTTAAAGACCCCAGTGATTTTGTTAGGGCGATTCGGGAACTTGATGGTAATTACAATTAAGCAAGAACGGTAATAACGTTTTCGCTGTAGGATGCTCATGTATTCTAATTTCATGTGTTCTACCTCGTTGTTGTTTCACATAGGACGATACGTTGGAAGTCGACCAATAAAACTACGAAAATCCAATTGGAAAAATCGAAACTTAGACCAGGCACGGAAGCGAGACAAGGAGAGAAATCAACTCATAGGAATTAAGAAAACTGGAAAGAGATAGTTTACAAACAAAAGAATGACCTCTTGTTATTGTTACATTTGTACATAAACACATATTATAATATAATATAGTACAACAATGAAGATTTTAAAATTGATTGCTTTTTTATTAAAAGTTGGAATGTATTTTTCCTTGCACGTAACTATAAATTAAATATAAATAATTGTTCATTGTCCACTTCAATATTTTTTGTTGGTACTGTGACTGCTTGCATAAAGACTTGTGTACATTGTAGGATAAACTTAGAAGTTAATGAGGGTACATCGGTACATGAATTACTTACATAGTAACTGAGCCGTCATAGTAACTCTAAATCTTAGTCAACAAAAACCGGAATTCATAAAAGACGTGCAATTTTTTTCCCCAACGCTAATGTTCAATTAATTCAATTTTTTACATACGTTCTTCAAAGCTAAGTTTTCATTCTCGTCCTTGTCCCCGCTCCCAGTAGTTTTAAATTTTTAATAATTTTGTTCACTGATCACATCACGCTTCTCGACTTAACGCTGTGCCGTCATCATAAATGTTTCCCCAAATTGTAGATTATTAAATACTTGAAAAGTTGGCTTAGCTTATTGTTAGTCTATCAGAGGCGTTTCTATTGTAGCCTGACGACGATGACGTTTATTCAGGCACGAAAAACCTGGGTATATGCACATGATTGTATGTATAATAATTTTTATTTTATTAGTATACGCACAAACAGTAAAATAACAAATGACAAATAATATTCAAATAAAACAACCAGTTCTAATTGATTTGTCTGTACTTCTTGGACATGGAATGGAAGCTTACCAAATACTAACAAAAGGTTTAAGCTGCGCTGTAAGTTGACTGTGACTATGAAGAAAGAATAAATTATACATACATACATTATATAATTTGCCTAAGTCGGATTACTACAAGACTACAATCTTTAATCTAGAAGTCTTCAGTCTGTCTAAAAAAACTTACCTTTCTGCTTGAAACTATGTATTAGTATTACTAGCTCATAGCTGTCATCTCTGCAAACTTTTTAATCCAATGGCCGCGGAAGACAATATATTGTCAGGTTTCGGGGGTTCAACAAGGGAGTTGAAACTAGAACTTGCTCGAAAAAAGAGCAAGAAGAAATCATTGAGGACCTCAAGTTCAGATTCGGGCGATGCTATCCACGAAAGCGAACATCAATGTTCAGACGGAATCGGAGATTTTGGCGATAAGCCGGCTCCCGAACCATGTGCTGATTTGAAAGTGCCGTGTGAGAGCGAAGAAAGAATTCCGTCGACAACTCGACTCAAATCAGTTCAGGAACTAGTCGAGAGGAACACAGACAATTTCCTGTCAACCTTCTCAAAATCCCCGTTCGGAAGTACGCCAAAAATCAACCTTAGTAGCCTGATTCCGAAAGAATGTCAAGTTTGCTTCGAACCTTGCGATTTAGCTTGTAAATCCTGCCAGAAAGTTTACTACTGCAGTAAAAATCATCAAATTTCTGACTGGTCCAGGCACAAGTTGGACTGCTTTCCGGGAATTTTTACAAAGAATGAAAATGGAGAGAAGGTCTTCATAGCAACCAAAGATATTCCACAAGATGGAAAAATTATGAGGGAAAAACCTTTCCTCATTGTCCCTTCGACGACGGAAAGAGTAGATCACATTTGCTTCGGGTGCTACGAGGAAGTAGAAACATCTGTGTCATGTTCTCATTGCAAATGGGATGTATGCAGCGAGAAATGTGAGAAGGTTTGCAGCGTTACTCTGCCGTCTCCAGTTTAAATATTGTTTGTTAAATCAGGATCAATAGTAACAATCCTGATTTTTTAAAGTGCAAAACAATTTTGCTTGTTCTCTTTCCTTTTCAAAGGATTCCCTTCATGCGTCTTTTGAGTGCGACGTATTTGCGAAGAAATGTGTGCTGCCTCCGGTCGCCTGTAATGCTGTTCTACTCTTGGATGCTGTGGCAGCGTTACGGTGTCTACTCATGAAAGAGCGGGATCCGGACCGATGGAGACGGTTTACGTCCCTCAGTTGGGTACATCGCACAGAGCCTTTGCCTGTAGTAGAAATTGATCAACGGGTTAGCGTACAAAATTGTATCAAATTTATTCGTGAAGATTGTGGACAGACGCAGTTTGATGAAGCTCTGATAGAGAGAGCTCACAAAATACTACTTCTAAATAAACTACATGTCCCGGACATTCCAGCGACAATTAAGGATACCAGGTTAGGTCAGACAGATGCACAAAGTACAAAACTGTTGCTCGTGCTTTCATCGTGTCGTTTACAACCGCAGTTTGAATTATTAATAGGTATTGTTAAAGCCTTTATTAATTCTTTTATTCTTCTTTTCAGACGCGCAGCTCTAATGTTCAAAAATTTCGTGGTTCCTGGTACTTGCTGCATTCCTAATGCCCGCTGGGCAGTTGGTGGGAGACAAACCATGAAGTATTTTGCTGTCATAGGAGCTTCTGTTGACATCAAGAGGGGACAAGAAATTCACTGCGATTTTGCCCAAAGTTTGTGTGGGACATACGTACGTCGGCAATCAATCAAGGCACATCAGGATAGGTTCTGCAGATGTGAGCGATGCCGTGATCCGACAGAATGTTGCACATACCTGACGGCCTTAAAATGTAGGGACAATGTTTCTTGTCCTGGAGGAAATGTGATTCCGGAAGACCCTCTGGATAATTGCACGGAATGGAAATGTGACGCCTGTGGTGACAGAGTTGACCCTTCCCATGTATTTACGCAGGTTAACCGGGTTAATGACGAGCTAGTAGATGTTGGAGCCAACTTTGATGATGTTTCACTGAAAGAATTACATCAGATTATTAAGAAATACAAAGGAACTGTTTTACATGAAAATCATTTTCTCATTGTAAATGCTGAATATGACTACTGTCATCGGGTGATGCAACAATCCAATCACGTACCCCTATACGATATGAAAGCCTCCTGGGGGGAGAAGGTTACTGAGTATTGTAGACACATACTCAGTGTTACACAAAATATAATGCCTGGTTTGCAACGTTACAAAGGTATAGTAGATTTTCATTCGTACAAGACGACCTTCTTTTCTGCGTATGCGTATGCAATTATATTGGTACCAATGTAATAAATTTCTGCAACTCTTACACTCTTACTGCTAAAGGATATACAAATCATAACTGAAATGGTTCTTGTTGCAGGACGGGTAATGTGTTGCTTGCACATAGGTTTGCTAATGTCTGTTTTCGGCCAGAAGGCAGGAGTGGGAAAAAAGCGTGGTTTTGCAGGGGCAGTAAGAAAATTCAAACAAAAGAAATTTGAGGAAACCATAAATGCGCAGCGAAAAGCCATTGAATATCTTACGTTTGAACCCGACGACAGTGACGAAGCCGAAATGGTGCGGATACTGACGGAAAAATTGAAACATCAAATTCTGATGTAAAACGTTTTCGTGAAATAAACAGCTAACTTAAAACACGCAGCGTCATTAAAACAAATGTTATTTTTTTTATTCAAAGAGTTGGAGAGAGTTTTCAACATACAAACTTACGAAAAATCTTACGAATGAAAGAAAATACTTAATGGCAAAGTCGAGCTTTAAAAATTTGAACTATTTACTATGGAGTAAGTTTGAATTTCTCTCTTAAAGAAACGTAAATTAATTGCGCTTTCTTTGGCCCTATTCCTGGACAAATACTAATAGTTTCTAGATCTGCCTTCAAGAGATGTGCGAGGGACCCAAACACGTTCAGGAGTGTCATGGCATCAGTTTTATTAACTGATCGAATAGAAGTTAAAGCATCCATAACCTGAGGAGCAAGCAGTAAGATGGTAAATTCTTACAAAATCAATGGTCAACAAAGATTTCCCATAAAAAATGTCTGTGTTAAAAGTTTGTAGTACCTGCTGAAGAATCCCAGGATCCTTTTGCTCTTTAATCATATCTGGAGGCTTATTTTCGTAGATTTTATAATTTTCAAGTATTCTCCCAGCTTCTTCGGCACTATTAGTTGGAATTAACGTCAGCTCCGCTAAAATACTTATATGGGTCAACGATTTTAATATTGGATATGGATCAGGTACATCAACCTAAAAATTCACACGGAAATCAGTAAAAAAGACGATGTTTCAGCACAAACCAAAGAAAAAATTATCACCAACGATAGAACTCCTCACATTTTGCGTATTTCAATTTCTGTATGGTTCCTCGCCTAATTACACGTGTATATAATACAGATTCATTTTTGCAACTGTCTTACTTGTACTAGTAGAACTCTAAGGGCATATGCTCTGCGAAGTTCCTTCAGTCTTTCGTGGACATAATCTGGATGCAGATTATGATACCTAACACTAAGAAAGAGTGCACAAGTACTTGCTCCCATGACATAATCAGGTACAATTTCTGAGTACTCCCAGGGAACATTGCGAATAAACTTTAATACCGGATTCCCCCTCTGTAACATTGAAATTAAAAGGAGACAATTTAGAATTTGTTTTACTGTCTGGGCATGCATGATTAAAAACATTCTGAAACTATTAATTTTATTCATATCAATCATATCACCAGATCAGCTCATACCTGTCTGGAGTTGACCAAAACGCAATTTTTGGCGGAACTTGATGTGCCAGTAGATTCGGTCGTAGTGCCCGGCTCCTGAAGTCCTGACGTCCCAACAGTTGGAACGTCTTCATCAGCTTCCATAGCTAGTTGACCTCCCGGTTTCCACTACTAGAAGAAATTAAAAATTATATTTGAGACAAGCCTTCTGCATAACCTTATTAGGAAGCATATTTATTATTTATATTCTGGTAAAGCCCAATGTCGACAGTCGACATTTCCCTTCTCTAATGTGAATTCACAATTCACTTCCGTTCCTAATATTCTGCACACATTTGTAAGTTTTGTAAAAACGTCGATAGTGTTTTAAATTACATGTCTAAATTAGAATACAACACAACATTTCAGTTTTCGGTATGATTAGATAAGGCGTTACAAACTACAGTACAATCAAAGCATGAAATAGTCTCAGGTTAACAGTAGCTTAGGTTAAGCATTGTATATTGTATCATGAAGCCTCATTTACTTGAAGGTAGATATATTTATGCCTATCCTGTGTATACCGTTTTGAGAATTAAATACAAAACAAATAAATATACAGTTCAGTATAGATTTGAACGAAAAATTCTCGTTCTAATATAATTAAATTAGAGTTACTTCACTTTTAGTTTTCTTAGGTTTCGCGTGGTTATAACTTATTCAAAATTGAATTCAATCTTTGTTTATACTGTTCGGTTTTCGCTTTAAGTTGAGGTATTGAGGTTAGTTTAGTTACCTTCCTTTGGAGTTTCGGTGACTTCCAACGTTCTAACTTCTAACTTCCCGTAGTAAGTATATGGTCAACAGTGGACGCTGCGGTTGCAGCACATGTATATGGGTTTGTTTTCCGCTCGAAAACAAGGAGTAATGGAAAGCAAAATCATAGAGGTTCATTGGACATGGATGGAAGAGGGAACAAATGAACAAGACAAGACAAGACCACAAGACTGATGAAAAACCAACGAATCAAGTGAATGAATATTGCCGAAATACTTTGAAAACGTGAACGAGCACAATAAATATAAACGTGAATATTCGTATTCTCGCGTTTAAATAATCCTTCGTCCTTCGTCACACAAAAATAATTTGAGGCACATACAAAAGTTTTAGTTATTCTGTCATAAAATAACAAAAAGTTAACAGTATACGTAATTTTCAACATTATCGATATCGATGGTGGTTGCTTCAATATAACGTTCCGATTTTTATCCCGGGATTTAAATAATGGGCGATTCCAGTGTAAATCCAGCTTCTGGGTCAGATTCTGATCGTCTCCAAAAGCCTAATCAACAATTGAGCGAGAGATACATACAAGCAATACAAAGGAGCAACGCCGGTAAGTAAAATTTGTTGATTTTTTCGTCATAATGCATGAATGGAAGTTTCAGTTCAATCCAGCATTAGAAAATAATTTTCTAATGCAGGATTGAACTGAAACTCATTTATCGATCAACTAAATTTCAATTGACTCGTTATCCAGTTCCAACCGCATTTCTGCTCTATTTTATGCCGAGTAAATTCTGATGTCTCATGATGGGAATGTTGATCGTTGATGCTGCATTGAAGTTTTGATGATAAGTATTTATTGTTAATTATTATTGTTAATGATTAATGACTTTGTAAATTTGGGTTGTTGTTTTTAGCCCGAGTAGCAAGATTGCAGCACATTCGAAAAAGGAACTTACTCACAGCTGGTGTATTGACCATTTGTGTAGCAGGAGCGTATGGGCTCACTATGAAGTTTATTGGAAGAGAAAACTTTTTGGATGAGGATGAATTGAAATAGAATTGCAAGAACATATTAAAAAACTATAACATTGTGTGTATGTCAATGACTTAGTCTGCTTACTTAGCTTTTTTCTGTTTTACTTTACGTTGAAATAGCATCTTCGGATTCCTTGTGTATGTAAATTTAACTAGTCGTTCCTACATGTTTACTTTATTTGCAAAAAAAAGTAGGTACATATTATAGAATTATTTTGGAAAAAGAGAGCCATGAGTGCACGTTTAATTGATCCGGCTCTTCGGCTGCCACCCCTTCCTACGATTAAAGATTTACTGAAGTTGTACAGATTAAGAGCAATTCGACAGTTATCACAGAACTTTTTGCTTGAAGAAAGAATAACCAATCGGATTGCCAAAGCTGCTGGTAGACTGGATGGTTATTATGTTTGTGAAGTGGGACCGGGTCCGGGAGGTATTACAAGATCAATTTTGAATAGGGGAGCTAAGAAAGTCTTGTTAATTGAGAAGGATAAAAGGTTTGCCCCCTCTCTCAAAATGTTAAGCGATTGTTGTCCAGGGCGAATAGATACATACTGGGGTGATGTTCTTTCTTTTAATATGAGTAAACTATTTCCGGAAGAAGCCTTTACCCCATGGGAAGACGATAATTATCCTCCAATTCACATAATTGGGAATTTGCCTTTTAGTGTTGCTACTCCTTTAATTATTCGTTGGTTAAGTGACATTTCTGCACGCACCAATGCTTGGTCCTTCGGCCGAGTTCCAATGACCTTGACTTTTCAACACGAAGTGGCTTTAAGACTTACTTGTGACGTCGGTCACCCAGAAAGAAGTCGTATTTCTGTTATGTGCCAGTATCTTACTCACCCAGAATACAGATTTAGTATTAGTGGTAATCATCTGCTTAATTTTTTATAATTATTGTACATACTATCATTTTCGTTTATTTGTATCTACCTTTATTGTAATTAATATTTGTATTTCTGTCGATTTTGACTGTTGTAGGCAGTGCATTTCTGCCGAAACCTAATGTGGACGTTGGTGTGGTGAGATTTTTTCCGAGAAAAGAACCTTTAATACCCGCACCCTTCCCTGTGGTAGAAAAGGTAGTGCGACAAATGTTTTCGTCTAAAAGAAAGTTGAGCTGGAAAGGTGCTAGGTAAAACCTCCTATTTCAGGCTTGATGTAAAAAATCAACGATACACGAATGATTATTCACGCGTTAATGCAATGAATAGGAATTAGCTCGTTACTTTACTGTGTATTACTTAGAACGCTATTTCCATACGTACTAAGACGTAAGTTAACCACGGAGCTGTTCGTGAGAGCTGATATAACTCCAGACATGCGACCACCGAATCTTGAAATGGCGGATATGAGCAGCCTTGTGAAAGCATATTTGAGTGTAAGTACGATTAAAACCTGTATTTAGTTGTTTATTATACATACATAATACATACCATGGTGAACAATGGTATTTTTACGTTATCCACTAGGATATTTTGCCGCATACATGTGTACAATAACTTTTCATGTTAATTGAAAATTTTCGGTCGGATTTCTCTTATTGTACGACTAATATGTTGGTTTTGCAGTTGTGTGATGAATATCCTATCAAAGATTATAATAATCGAGCCCATAAAGCTGACGATAACTGGGAAAAGCAGTATGGCCATATTTACGGCTATAGAAAAGATATATTTCCCAATCAGGAGAGGCCCATTGAAGACTCCGTTTACGATTACGACGACGAAGATCTAATGAGTGACGACGACAATAGTTCTAAAGATACTTGTAGTGATGATAATTAATTACGATTTGGCTGGTGAGCAAGAACAACCTATACCAGATTCTCCCTCAGTTCAATGCCGAGATTAGCCTTTATTAGTATCGCTGCTGTTTGGGTTTGGAAAGTAAATGAAAAATCACTTAGTGAATAAAAATACATATATACAGAACCGATATTTATTCGTGAAAGGTATTTGTATTTGGTATTACTATTTATCTATTTGCATTTACTACATAGTGTAGAAGACTTATTAGTTGCTCTTTAGTGTTGTGATTCAGAGTTTGGTTAGGAGCAGTTAGCGTACTGTGAGACATTATATTTTAAATTAAACTCCAGCCAGCACGGCCTAATTTCGCCGTCGGACAGATGCAAAGGAAGAAAATTTATGTCGCATTTACTTTCCCCAGCCGTAACCTCCGTACCCGTAGCCTCCACCATAGCCACCGTAACCTCCGTAGCCAAAACGTCTGCGGTAACCGTAGCCGCCTCCATAATAGGGTCTGCGGTAGCCATATCCATAGCCATAGAACTGCTGAGCAGTTTCCAGATCATCAGTTTCCTCCGGATTTGTTTCCTGCGCTCCTGGCGCCGCGTAGCAAGCAGCCAAGACTGCTGCAAGGACCAATAGGATCTGCAATCCAGAAACGAAAAACTTTTAAACAAATTCAAAAAAGCTAGATTCAAAAACTCCTGAAGAATATTCTCAGCTACCACACTTACAAAGTATTTCATGATGTTAGTTTATAGACTTGTGGCAGGATTACCACTCAAACGGATTTTAACAATTCGGTGTAGTTCGTGTGGGGAACGGTTTATGTGATGGACTGAAGTGATAAAAGTAGATTTGATGCCGTGGTTTATATATGAGAAGTCTCCGTCATTAATAGCTTTTGAATCACTGTTTTTATTCCACTCCGAATCTGCAAAATCACGCCCAGAAAAAAAATCCATGTTTACAGATGTACCCTACAGTGATTGCAAAAATTGTTGGCTCATACTACTCATACATATTACATCACGAATAAAATCCCAAATAATTTTGACGTCAGTATAGATCCGGAATTATTTAGCTGGAATTAGATTCGGTCATCCGAAATCTTCACATTTATGACGTTGGCGAACACGAAACCGGGACAATAGGAAAACTATAATTATGAATGTGTGGGTGCACTGTTACACCTTGCACCTGCACCGTTACATCCATTTGTTGGTCAAGTTCCGGCCCGCGTAATCATACTATTATTCATAATTCATACTGTTGACAGCATATGCAAAAAAAATAGTGTACGTCGTCCTTGCTGAAATTCTGACCATACCCTATAAATTCCAGATTAGACAAATAAATTTAAAGCTTTCGTCGAAGCAGCTCTGTAATAAATACTGTGTGCGTCATTACTGGATGTAAAAAGTCGTGGAGTCATTACGCAATGTTGGGTTTGGGTATTGTATTTGTCAAAGCTCCTTTAAGGTAGAAGAACATAAAATCATTGTCATCTTGTAAACAAATCAACAGACACACCTCGGGCAGAGGAGCTTTCATTAAATCTTCATTAGCATTATTTTTTTCGATTATAATTTTGTATGCGTGGCCATGTGGCTTATCATTGTACCAACGGGTCTTCATCTTTCTCAATTGTAAATCTGCCAACAATATTTATCCCAAGAATGATTGAATCTCTTACTCACTCCTACTTCCTCTATAGTGTACCTCAAATATGATGCATATTGATAGTGCGTGTTTCGTATTTATAGTATATACATACATAAGCAAGTGATTCCCTTATGGAACTTAAAAGTTGGAGAAAAAAAATGCTTGCAGACGTGTACCCTTAACTTGTAATTTATCTACAGGACAGGTATATAGGAACTTGCTCCATAAAACACCGGGGATCCGAAAACTTGCGTAAAAGCCTTTTATGTGAACCTATCGTACGGCCAAGTATCAGGTATAATATTTTGTATGTATTATTATACTTATAAGCGCATTAGAAGAAGAGTGACCAATAAAGAGTTGATGTCTCAACCTCATCCAACGAGCGAATGAGTGAAGGGATGAAAAAGGGCCTGGAACAGGCTCTCTCTCTCTCTCTCTCTCTCTCTGGATACTCTGGAATTTTTACCTTTCTTCTCCACACTTTTTTTTACCCATTTATTGTCCGAACGTTACATGTAAAAATATGAGGACCATGTATCCGGGGATTATGTAAGAATACGGGAGATTGTATCAATTTAATTTAATGGCCATGGTTTGTAACGGGACTTTCTGAATTTCTGAATGAGATGTATTTGTTTCTATTATATGACATATGTATAAAAACTGTATAAAAAGGAGAGATTTTCAGGGATCTGGACAGTTCACCGAAGATTTTCTCCGGGCTAACAACTCTAGTGCTCCCAAGAATAACCCAAGTCTTCCTCCCCATCTCTGATTGCGCCAAGTGAGTGTTTCCATGCTCCAGTAAATACACATATGTATATACGACAGTGTTCATTGCTCATACAGTGCTCATTGCGCAGAGTAAAAAACTGTCCGGCGCAAGTTTTTGGACGCTGTGCCCTTGTACTTTCCCGTGGGTGGTCATTGCGCGGTTACAGTTGCGCGAAAAGTGCATCATACTTGCGAAATTTTAATGGCGTCGGTCCCAAACAAGTATACACGCCTTTACTGTGCAATTACAAGCACCGTGAACGTCGCGTTTTTGCGTCTTTTAACCACGCAGTGAAAACTCGCCGGAAAAGTGCACGGCCTCTGCGGCCCAAATCTAGCGCCGGGTCTGTGATCGTATAACTGAGAACTTAAAAGTGTCAGTATATTCAATATTCACTACCCGTAGATGTCCGTGACCAAGATTGACTGGCGAACCTGCCACAAACCGTTGACGAAAAATCGACCGAGGACAGAAAACAGAGGGGGTCAACCCCACCATCCATGTCTTCAATTCCGTGCGTTCATCAGGAAGAAGTAAAGTTCATCCGAGTATCCGTGATTGTGAAAAACCCCCAGTACGTACCCAAGAATGAGGAGCCGCAAACAAAAGAAACCTCGACAACTGCAAAAGAGCTCGTATCCGAACCCAGCATCATATGTTCACCAGGTTCAACATGGCCATCAAATGAATCCCCACATTACGACGGACCGTCATCAGAGATGAAGAAAGAAACCACTAATCATGAGGCCAGCCAGGAGTCGGCAGATGCCATTGGAGGGGGAAATGAGGCCCAATACTACTTGAGCGATGTGGAAATGGAGGCCGCAGTGACGTCGTCTGCAGTGCCCGCACCCTTGGATATCGTAGAAAAGGGTCTACAGGCGGAAACATCTGATGCCATGGTTTTTCAGTATGTGCCAGTGTCACCAAATCGTGCAACCACGCTCCCGGACTCTCGGTTAAAAAGGAGGAGGCGACGGCGATTGAGAAAGTCATCCTACCGGTCGCGGATGTTGTCCCTGTATCTTGAGTGGGGGAGGTTATTGGGACTACATGAATAGAAACCAGGACAAATTCACCCTGGAGGCCCTCATGTTTAAGTTCAGCAACAGGAACCAGGGACACGTCCTCAATTTCCGGGTCTGGAAGAAGTTCTACCTACCCTCACTTGTTTTAGATAGGTACTCAAATTTCTTGCTTAGGTATTTTACCTATGCATGTATGAGGTGTATATATCTAACTGTACACGGTTCATACTTGATTCACGGATTATACTTGAATACTGGAAGGTGTATTAATTTAACTGCAAGACAATAAATTCTTGATAGTATTTACATTAAATATTATTTCTTGTATTAGAATTGTATGGCATTAATATGGATAAAACTAGGATAAAAAGGAGGATGTTCTCCGTGCATTCATCTCCTTAGTGCTCCCATTATATATCACTTTATAGTGATCTTATAACGGTTTTCTTTCTATACCGGTGGCTGAAAATGTTTCCCTCAAAAACTTTCTCCAATTGTTAACATAGAAATTTCTGTTCTCTATAACGGTTTTTCGTTATATCGGGGAAAATATGCTGATTTAAGGGGAACCGTTATAGAGAGGTTCGACTGTAGTTTGCCTGGGCTAGCTCGTTCATACAAGTATTTCCGGTGAGAAACCCGGCTCTCACAGTATCCAAGCATTATCTATATCATTGCATAAATGCTGTATTCACCAGCTAAAACTTAAAACTAGCACACTTGTGTCTTGTGGGGTTCATTTAATTAAGTTTTTCCATGTTTGGAGCAAGGAAAGTCCATCCATATTTTGCTCATTCACTACTTCGTCTCGCGGGTCTACCAACTATTGTTATTGAAATATTATTTTACTTTGCATAATGTTACATACAAAGAAGAATTACATACGTTTTTTAAGTCTTTGATTTTCGTGTTTGTCCAGGACACTTGAAAGAACTTGAATGAAAGCGTGGTATGAAAGTTATTAAGACAATGTTACATAAACCTTTTCATATGATGTTTACATTTAAAAGACGTAAAACCTTTTTTTCTCTCCGTCTGAGTAGTAATAGGTACTGACAATTAGGCAGTCATCCATACTATCATTTGGATTTCTCATTGCACTCTGGGGCTAGTGAAGCACCTACTTGATCACTCACTATCACTATGAAGTATACGTATTTGGACATATATATACATATTTGATTTTTGTGAATTAAGACGCGTGTTACCCGGCGTTGTTCAGAACAACTAAAATTAGGTATACACTTTGCATGTTTACATGATACTTTACATGATGGATAGTTTACCTAAGCACTCAAGTTGCAATTAGGCTGATATTTACATTTACCAGCCAGGTATCACAAGACGACTCCGAGCATTTCGCGGTAGGAGTAGGCGGTTTTCATGATTTCATCTGATGTCTTACGTTACCCCACGGCTTACTTTCCGAGAAAACGTTTCCAAGAGGAAAAATAAAAACTGTTGCAATTATAGATATAAATACATATTCCAGTATATATGTATACATAAATTATGATACCAAGGACCACATTCTAAACAACATGAATTACTTTATTGTAGTTAGCTCGTAATTTCAGACCAAAAGTAAAAAAAATCAGACTGAAAATATTTGACATTCCTTATTGTTATTGCGTATGGTATGAACATGAAAAAGAGCATAGATAATTAAGTTTTTTACCTACTTGAATTTGGACTTGTTCCCCTGTCTGGGATGTCATCTCCCACAATCTTTGTTCTTTGTTATATTTTTTGTAAAATCTAAGGAATACTTGTGGTCCCTTTTTAATTGTTATCTATATTGCCTATGTAATTACTACTACTAGGCAGAAACATTATGCATTAAAACATTTTTAAAAACAACATCCTTAAAAATTGTTAAAATGTAATAACAGCGCATAATTTTTGAGCAGTTCTATCTTGTATTAGTATTTTACTTGCAGTATTTAAAGAAATAAGTTTTAATTGTTGAAACAAATTTTAAAATTATTATCAATTTGTGGCCTGATACAAGTTGATAATAAATGTATACCTACACAAGATATCCGTCAAAAACATATACAAAGTAGCTACACGAAAAGATTGTGTGCGGCTGGTGCGGCAACACACATGTATAGTAAGCATTTGAACGTTGTCACAACATGTGATAAGTCGAATCCGTCTCATAAAAATTAACAATGGGTAGGACTCTCTTGCAACCATCCTTGGCAAATATGGGTTTCCCTGCTGGTAAAAACTGAATTTGTGATGCCACTTTCCTGTAAACAAATCGACAAACCATGTCATAAAATTAAGAAATAAACACCCATATAATATTATACCGGCCAATCTTTAATAATGCCGATGTGTGACTTTTGTTGCTTGTTATTTAATTTGCAATTGTTAATTAATAACCGTTAATACATTACTAACTAATTTATTTAGTTAACCGATTTAGTAATCAGTGGATATTGAGTTAAATGAGAAATATTTGTAGCTTACTCTGGAGGAATAAAATGAACTCTTCGTTTGACAATGTCACGACGAACACACATCAACACATGATGCAATTCCAGTGGCAAAAATGGGACGTAATAATCTATGAGTCTTCGCTGTATCATCTCACTCCGAAAGAGTCCTCCTGTTTGACAGTAAATTATAATAGACAAGTGAATATTCAAAACAATACAAGTCAGACTAAAAATGAAAATGTGCATGTAGTAAACACTTTTTAGGTTTTAAGTGTGGGTTTTTGAATTCTTTCTTTACCACTTTCCTTAAATGCTCCTTCGCTAATTTTGGGCCCAAAGTGCTCCATTGCAATTTCTTCCCGTGGCTTTTGAGCAGTGACCCTGAGGTCATACATGAGCTGATTGATGATGTAACTGCCAGTGTTACTCAGAAATATAAATATGAGTCCCCGATAGTCAATCCCATCTATAACGTCGTAGTAGTCCAAGAATGGAACAATGGCGTTGAAGATTTGTGGTGGCATTTTATCCACTTCATCAAATATGAAAAGTCCTTTGTTGCAATTTTGGGCAGCTCCTTTTATCTTCTCCTTGAGCATCTCCTACACAGCATAAAGAAAATACCTTAAACGTGAGTAGGTATAAGTACGATAAAACCAAATAAGTAAACTTTTAATAAGTAAATACATACTGAGAAAATACCCGAGATGGTCAAAATACATGCAAGTATTTGAAATACATTTTTGTAATTTATTTAATTGCATTTCTAAATACGGATATTTTCTACATGCATTCTGTAATTTGTATTTAAACACATGAGAATTCTCGGAAGTATTTTGTTGTATTCTGTAATTTGGAAGTCAATAAGGCAACACAGAATTAAAAGCATTATTAATGTATTTAAATACATTAATATGTACTGATGCATTTGTGCTGAAGTAATTAAATACTTTGGGAGCAGCTCAATGTAATTGATATTTTGTAAATTTGTAATTGAAGTCTTCGACTATATTTGTAATTAATTTGTATTTAATATTTGGAAGGAGAGTATTTTGGCCACCTCCGGAAATTACAGATGACATCACCTGGTTAGCAGCCAATTTGGTTTCATCTTGGAAAAAATGTAGCGGGCCAACAAATGTGGTCACGTAAGGACTGTCAAAGCCTCCTTCGTACAAATTCTTCGCAATCAGTTGACTCATGAACGTCTTGCCACTGCCAACGGATCCGTGGAAGGACATCACCAGGGCTTTCCTGGGCTCCTCGTTGGTAATGTGTGCGAAGATCGTCCGCAAAACCACATCCACTGCAATGTGCTGTCCGAAAATCTCCCTGGATACATTTTTTTCCAGCTTTTGCCATCCTATCGGACAACAACAAACGTTTCCATGCACAGCCATCTCCATACATTGCATAATGCATATATTAGCTATAGATATATTCCGTTTTTCTGTATTCAGTATATTCCAGTCGCCTAATTTCTTCTTATATTAAACTCGGTAAGGTGGCTTTAAATATTTAATCATCCTTACGTTGGATCCGCTCCTGTTTGCCCAATGTGCAGGTGTCCTGGGGAAAAAGCTGGAAGTCCATGATGTACCCCAGGAGTCCAAAGATAAGGACAGGCAGACAGATTCTTTTTACTAGAAAATCATTCCCCCCGTTCATTTTAATTTGCCGAAATCCACTTGCTGATCTTCCTTCACACTTGTATGCACCCACGTTTTTCAACAGTCTGTCCGCTAATCAAGCCATAAATGGAAAATGGATAGCTAAATCAGACGAATATTTTGACACTCCACGTTAAAAACGAAAAGATCAGCCGGGAAGGCCACCAAGAAGAGCACATGAAATTAAAATGTCTGTAGTAAAAACTGGATGACAATACGCCTTGCTACATGGTATTATACACGCACGAATGCTTAAAACTAAAACTGAATTAAAGTAAAATTTTAAAAATGTTTTTAAATAATTTCAACAATACACAGCAGTGTGTATTTAGCCTCTCATGTGTAGTACACAATGTATTTACTAAAAGCACAAAAATCAATGAAGGTTCCTTGTTTCACTGGGTATTGTGGGTATACCTGCAGGTAGTTGTCCGTTTATAATGTGGCCTATGAAGTCCAATAATAACTATTTTTACCATATTTTTAGGTAATTGTATATTCCATACAAGTCCATGTAAATACATATACCAATACATCTGAAGCGACCCTTTATTAAAATACACATTTTTTCCTCGAAATGCAAACGTTTTTATAAGTCTGAGGAAACTACACTATACCCATCAGCCTCAAACCGATGAGGTGGATCTGGAGGAGCTGTACATTTTTCAGGAAGCAATGAAACGAACAAAAAAATGGTATTCAGTGGAATATTGAATACCCGGGTTATTTCCGGGAGGAACGCACTACTTTGGCCGCAAATCATTGCTTACTACACGGGAAACCTCCCTGTGGAATCCGTCCAATCCTAGAGGAGTTGACGGGTACAGGAGGAAATAACAAAACGTTTATTTGGATTTAAATAACATATTTTACACAATTCTTTTAAAGCATTTCGGCATTTCTTTTAAAGCATTGTACATTCCCAATTCCCATAAAAAAGGCACGGCACAATCCCGCCAGCCGTCCCTCATTTGTTGTCCACAGGAGCCATTGTAGTCTCTCCGCCATGATGATCAGGAAAATAAAAGACATGCACATGGTTCGATTTTACTGGCATTAGGATACCTATAAAATAAACTAATGAAGGTATTCTAATAATCTTGAAATGAGTAAAATAAAATAGGTATACGCACAAGCAAAAAATACGTAAAATGTCAACTACAAAAAAAAATGTATTTTTGACATTTTTTCATGTTAATGATCTCCGGACATGAGCCAAGTCCAGGTCAGCCAGGGCTCGACTCCGGTACATTTGTTTAACAAATTGCAATTAATTACCCATTATAGACAGGAAGTTGTGTATTGTTTGTTGAGATTTGGAAAGAAATGTGTTTTTTCATTGTTGAGCTTGTAAAGGATTGAAAGGAGTGTGTTACGCGCCATCTGACGGTGCTTTTTTACACCAATCGCATGCAGCACCAAAGCATGGCATTGCGGCATGCAGCTCTGACCAAAAAGATTCTCCGGACGGCGTGTTACACTGTATGCTGTGAGTCTGTGAGTGCACCCTCGTTCACATTCAGTCCAAGGCGATCCTTCACGTCTGTAAGGCGTCGTGATTTAGCTGTCGGGAGATTTTTTTAAACTGGGAATCCCATCATAATGGTTCAGAAAAAGGTAATTATTTTGAAGCATTCGGAAATTTTAAGTAGAAATTTAGTTTGTGTATATTGTATAAACCACATTGGAAATAATTGTTTGGAAAAAGAGTTATTTTAAGTACTTTTTATTCTTGAAGATCGTACCGTCTGTTCCGGCTGCCGGGGCCGGCCATACTTGATTTAATTGTTGCAAGGAAGTTGCTTTTAAGAATCGTTTTGGTTTCAATTTTAATAGAGAAGTTAGTTTCAAATTCAAAATAAAAGTTACTTTTTCGGACAGGAAATAAGAGGAATCTATTGTTAGGCTTTTTTTTTTTTTTGCGGAAATGGTTTCGAGCAGAGTATTGGGATTTGATTTCATATTGTGGTTTACACTCTTTAAGTGCATTTAATGATGTAAAAATCTTCACCGGTAAATGAAACGAATGATTATACAACAAGATACATGCACTACCATCTGAGAATGCATTTAAAGAAAATAATGTTAAATAGTTCAAACAAACTTGGAGTTACGTGGTTGATCTAAAATGTGTCGTGCGTTTGGTTTTTAGGGAAGGAAGAAGGTATTGGGGAAGAAGGTAGCTGCACCACCCCCATTAGCAGCGAAGAAGGTGGAGCAGAAGAAGCAAAAAAATCCTTTGTTTGAGAAACGCCCAAGAAATTTCGGAATTGGACAAGATATCCAACCCACCCGGGATTTGAGCAGGTTTGTCAAGTGGCCCAGGTACATTCGTGTTCAGCGACAAAAGCGTGTCCTGCAACAGAGGTTGAAGGTGCCCCCACCAATCAACCAGTTCAATCACACTGTGGACAGACAGACAGGTACTTATTATAGCACTATGAAGTGCAGCAGATTATACTATTGACCTCAAGTGTCTTTGGTTTTTCTGTGCGCACAATGACGGTGCACTGCGTTGGGTAAGCTAGTACCAAATGCCATTCTCTTAGTATTTAGGAACAGAACGATTTTACAAGAGATTCTTGGTGTTTATGTTTGCAGCCAAACAACTTTTCCGGCTGTTGGACAAATATCGTCCAGAGACTAGAGCAGCAAGAAAGGCCCGTTTGAAGATCAAGGCTGAAAGTAAAGTTAAAGGAAAGGAAGTTGCCCCTTCAAAGAGAGCTTTGTCTTTAAAGCAAGGAGCAAATGCTGTGACCCGATCTATTGAGCAGAAGAAAGCCCAAATGGTTGTCATTGCACATGATGTGGACCCCATTGAGGTAAGAAGCAAAATACAATCTTTGAGTACTCGATTCCTTTAGCCTGTCACAATGATGTTCTTGAATTTCTTCACCTGAAATATTGTGTTGAATAATTAAACGAGCTTTTTAACACTGAGATTTTAACGACATTTGTAATCAATTAATGTGTTAATTAGTGCAGAAGATAATGTGTTACTTTTTGTTTTTGTAGTTGGTGTTATTCCTCCCAACACTGTGCCGTAAAATGGGGATCCCATATTGCATCATTAAAGGAAAGGCTCGCTTAGGACGTTTGACTCACCGCAAAACAACATCATGCGTTGCCCTCACTCAAGTTGACAGTGGAGATCGCAGTCAGTTCAATAAACTTCTAGAAGCCGTTAAGACCAACTTTAATGAACGCCACGACGAACTCCGTAGACACTGGGGCGGTGGTGCTCTGGGATCTAAGAGTGCTGCACGTATTGCTAAGATCGAACGTGCAAAAGTAAAAGAAGCCGCTCAAAAAGTCGGAGCGTAGACTTTAAAATTATAAACGATGTATTCAATTTCAGATAATAAAATGTCTGGTTTGATTTGAAGAAAAATGCATTTGACATAGTCTTTGAGTCTGAATTATATATTCCCTGCAAAATTACGAATATCATTTAATCCCGATTAATAGCTCTTGCGTTGAAACTAAATGGAATCATGCAACCATATTTGTTTAATCTAAGTACGTAGATCTACATGAGGTAGGTCAATTTTGCATGTGCTCTCATTCACCAATAGCTGCTCGTATAAGTTTGAGCGAAAAACACAGTATTGGGCATACATAGTTTCCAATTTACAATGAATACTGCGAGTTCCTGACCTGTTTGTACGGACTACATAGAAATGCACACAGATGACAGCTCCAAAGTAATTAACCATTGCTGCTGTTGTGAAAGATTCTAACCAGTGTTAATCATGTACAATATAGCACGTGAATCAGTCCAGTATTCCAATATAATGTAGAATTGTAGAAGAGCAAGAATGTCCATGCAAACCAGAAACGCCGATGCAAGAAAAACATATGTTGGTATTTATTTATATTTATTATGCGTTCGGATTCCGCAAGTACTCGAATGTACTTGTGCACAGTTGATCGGATTAAAATAACGTGTTTCTTAGTTTAGTAACAACAACTGGTATATAGCTACTGTTACCAGAAGAATTCACAAGTGAAGTGTCAAAGTTTAATTTTGGGGTATGTTTCATGCAGTAAACGGTAAATGTAGGATGGGGCCAAGCTTCCAATATTGAAAATAAATAAAGAAATTAGGTCAGGAGGTACGTAGTCAAAAACAGGGTTATAGGCACAAACTTTTGAGAACACATTACCATCCGCATAATCCAAGACTTGCTCTGGAGATACGAATCGGTTAGTAATTTTGACGTCAGTTGACAGTGGGTATTCAGGACTGAGTTTATACATTGGCGCAAGAACAATAACGGGAACATTGTAGTACTTAGCTGCAAGGGCAACTAAATGGACTCCTGCTATCGCCTTTAGTCCCCCATTGGCCAAGACAGAATGAGTGCCGATAATGACCTTATTGACACGAGACATCATGGCAAAGACGGTCGTATCCGCAATCAGAGTGGTTTGAATCTTATTGGACGCCAAACTATAAGCCAATTCGTGACCATTGGAAGCAGGAGCACACTCAGCAACAATAACTTCAAAAACGACTTTTTTAGCTGCTCGCTTCAAAAACGCCTCCACAGTTTTTGATTTCCCCATGGTGAGCACAACTTCATTCGAATGAATGTGCTTCTCCGCTTCCTCAGCAATATTCTCTGCACTAGATTCTAACTCCGCTTGCAATTCATAAATGGCATTCTGAATATCTGAGCGAAGTTCTGGAATATCTTCCTTGTAATCTAATCCTTGTTCTGCTTCTAAACTAATTTGCGACACAATTGAAGGGACTTGTTCTCGAGATGTAAAACGCTGGGAAAAGTCATCTTGAATTATTTTAATTAATCTTAAAATTAAGTTCCCACTAGCTGTTTCTGAAGTTGCTGCATTACGTAGAACATCTGCTGCCTCTCGGAGCAACGAAATTAATTCGGAAGCTGTTTTCCATGCCTCAGATTGCACATACTTCTCCACCATCTCCAAAGTCTTTCTTGATATTTGACACGACCGGACATACTGACCACGCTTCAGAAGAGCTTCCAAATCCGAGAGACTCCTCTTCGCCCCATCTGCACTTTCATGCGGGTCACACATCTCCTGACTTCTAAATAGAAGAACAGACACGCAACATATTACGATTATTGTACGTATATGTAATGCATAGTGTTCACCCATAATTAATACGGAAACTACAAACCTGCGCTAATTTATTGCTTATAATATAAATTCAAAAACTGAAGGCTTCTTTTTACGCTTTTTAACAGTGAAAATTATAAATCTATATCGTTCATTGATTTTATCCCTGAAAGTTCGACAACACAACCACACAACTCATATTCAACTATGTACAATGCTTGCTAATCACAGATACACATTACATCATGTCAAATTCGCGACGTGAATGTGAGACAAGATATTGAGATTACATGAGTACTTTCTAAACAACTCAGACCTGGAGTGACACCAAAAAATTAATTTATACTTACTTACCCTGAGCAATTACTTATTTCGGTATTTAATCTTCGATCAAAGTTCAGGACACTCTTCCAGACTATGGGGTGGTCTTTAATCCAATTTCCTATTAACCGGAAAAAATTAAATGCCAAAATACTTCCCAGTAAAATCATATGTCAGAATCTGCATTCCCTGACATATGCGTATTGTGTATGTGTATCGTATGCGCCGTCGTTCGCCATAAAAGTAAACGTTGTCAAAAACTTAAAAAATTTAAAAACAAAACTAAAACTCTTTTGAGCGTCTTTCAAACCTCCCGCGTGTAGTCATTGTTCGTCCGTATCGTTGTATCGTTCTATTCTATATTCAACAGATGATTTGCAGGACTGCAGGCGCAGACATATTTACACAATACAGAAATAAAGTCTTTTACTGATAATAGGCGATAGGTAAATTATGTATTATAAATTAATAATAGTAAAAATAAAGACAATTTGTGGTGTATTTATACAGACAACGAATTTTTTAGTAACGATAAAATTAAAGTAGCAACCTGCAGGTGTAAATACGTGTGAATAAAAGAATCTGTAGGTAGTGTAGGTGAAAGCCTGAAAGCATGCACATAATAAAAAGTGCTGAAAGTGTGTATTCTTCCCCAAATTGGGGCAAAGTGAGTCTTCAATGTTTTTCCAGGGGAAATAGCATTAATTATCCGCAGCGGTGCCCAACCTGGTGACCGCGGTCACAAGTGCGCCCATGCAGAGTTTTCTGTGCGACCACGACCATGTTTAGGTCCACCGCGAAAATGACTACTTTTCAGGCAGAAAGACTGTCCCGTTATACTTAAGAAATGTGAGTAAATACACTACATATAAAAAACCATAACATGCAATTGAATTGCACTCATAA
>JAQGBT010000416.1:0-54059 GCA_034698585.1 Disparrhopalites patrizii
GCCCCTCGATCCTCGTCTTTACCAAAGAGCCCAGGAGTCTATGGATATACATATACTTTATATATATATATATATATATATATATATATAAAGTTTTCTCTCCCCATTTTTCTTGTCCGGACACCAGCCAAATTGTACTGGGATCTTGCCTGCCTTTCAAGGAAAAGGCGAACAAAAATGGGAGAGAGGGAAACAGCAATTATTTCCGACAGAAAGATGGGGAAAAATTGGAACAAATTTATTGGAAGGAGAAATGTAAGGAGCACGCCAACATTTAAGCACGTGCTTCGTCTCACTTTTCTACACCCGACAACGTTTGCCAATCGGGAAGGGATTATTTTTCTTTTTAATCTCTATTTTCCTACAAAGAAGGGCGATCAGACAAGAAAAGTCCCTTCCTTATTTTTCTCAATTAGTTCCAATTTTAGATATTAACAGAACGAATTAACAGAATGAATTAACGGAACGAATTTAAATTGTTTTAAATTAACAGAAAGAATTTTTTAATTACAGTGGAAAAAGTCTACTGCTTAGCGTTAGTTAAATTAACACAAAAAGTTATTTTAATTTTACGAGAAAGATTTGATCAAATTTGAGTGAGTTTAAGAGGAAAGATTTGACAGTGAAATACGTTAGCAATTGGATAGCATGACTCTGCATAATTTTTGTTAGCAACTTGTGTAAGAAGGAAACTGGGATTTCCTCTGAAGTCTAGAAAGAAGGAAGATTTTTGAACATTAAGGAAAAAAGAAAACAAAAAAAGAAGAAAATGTAGAGCAAGTGAAAAATTGTAAGATCAGCATTTTGTTTCTTTTCTTCCAGCCAAAAGTTGGGCCAATATCCTTTACTTTATAGCTTTCACCCCTAAAAAAAACTGGACTATACCCCCAAAGTGGAAAAAAAGCTCTAGAGACTCCTACAAACGGGATCTTTTTCCTTATGACTTTCATTAAGTTAACGATTGAAATCAACTCGTCTCCAGAGAAGCCAAAAAAAGGGCACATGTAGGCGGAGGGAAGGAAAGAGGGGGAAATTGAGGAATGCACAAGAAGAGGAAAGAAAAAAGGGAAACAATTTATATTTATTTCATAGCCTTTTCTATTAGCAAGTTTGAAAAAAAAAGATATAGCCGCCTCTCTATCCATCCTCTCTGTGATGAAGGGAAAAAGGGAACTTTCATCGTCAACCACAAAAAAAAACTAACTTCAACTCTTCCCTCATTTTTGCTCTACTTTCACCCATTTTTTCCCTTTCTTTTTTCTCTCACTTCCACCACTGGTGTATAGCTTTTTCCCGCTCCCGCTCGCCGTTTAAATTTTTTAATTCCTTTGAGACTCCCTCACTTTTTTTTGGGGAGCATTATACTTTTTTTCGAGGCCACAGTAGATCCTAACTTGCTAGTGAAAAAAATGGTGGCCTTTATCCCCACCGATGTAGATGTACATAATATACATATTAAAGTTCTTTCCACACTAAACTCATCAAGATGTTATCATACTCTCTCCTTTTTCACTCTCTCTCTCTCTCTCTAGTTCTCACTTTCTCTCTCTTTTTACTTTCACCCCTGTTTTTTCACCCACATTGTATAAATTGCCTATGACTGGGTAATATTCCCTGTATAGATTTGTGTATGTCCTATATGTGGGCTCCTCTATAGAGAGGGAATGGTGAAGAAAGGAAAGCATGGGAGTCCGCAAGTGTTATCGTCATATCGCTCATATTTACGACCATAAAAACAGGCCCTTAGACTTTTTCTCACTTTCTCTCCTCCACTTTGTCTTCGGATTCCCTTTCTCCTCGCTCTCTCTCTCCCCTCATTTTTTTGGGAAGGAAAAGAGAATAAGAGAGAGCAATAAAGCCAGAGAGATTCCGGATAGGCAGATGGAGAGGCTGAGGAGATGGTGGGGAAAGTTATTATTATTATTACTCCTACAAATTATTACTACCTTTCCCACCACTGCCTGGGTCGCCGCAAAAAGAAAAAAAACCTGCAGATTTCTCCCTTTTTTAAGCACATACTGCAATAATTTTCCTTGGAATTATTATGACAAAATGGAGGACAGGAGCCGCTTTTTTCAGCCCAGTCAAAATTGCATGTGGGAAAGAAGGCATCCAACAATGTCACTGTGTACACACTAAAGAACACCTTTCTCCAATTTATTTCACGCACCCGGCCACCTTTATTTGACGCGGCTGGCTGTGTGGGGAAAGCGGGGAGATAAACGTCATAATGGAGCCGCAAAGGTTGATGGTATGCGAACATGTTCATCTAGGAGAGAGCATGCCCCCCCCCCAAATATATTAAGGAGATGCAAAACATCAAGGATTTACAAAATTATGAGATGGAAGAGGAGCTTTATGTTCCTCTTAAAACGGAACTTAAATGAAAGTCTGAGAAGCTTTCCCACGAGTAATCATTGAGTATTCCCTTGTGGGCGTGATGAAAAATTAAAGCATAAAACATGCACGAATTAGTTGATAAACCATCCACGCATTATATTATAGGGCTTCATCAAATCTCCTCATGTTTGCAGTTTGAATCCCAGGAAAAATTTAAATCGAGACGCCCACACCGGAGAATCAGAATGTACTTTCTCTTCTCTTTCTTGGAGGAATTAATCTGTTTTCGGAGACAGCTCACATTATCCCTACCAATTGTTCTCTGCACAACTATTTGTGAGCGAAATCACAGCGAGTATAGGGACATTTCAGACAATCAAAAATTCACGTGAATATTCCACCGTACTTTTCCATGGCTATTTCTATTTTCAAAATAAAGCCGGGAGAAAGAGGAATATTGCTAAAAACCTCGTATTTTAAATTAAAGAGGCTAAAGAGGATTAAAAAAAGAAAAAAAACAGAAACAACAAATAAAGAGGCAAACGGGAAGTAAAATACGAAAGGCAAAAATTCAGCCACTAAATGAAATGTGACAGCTGAGATGAGAAAAAAGGAGATAAAAAATTAAAAAACCAATGCAAGAAAATCCAAATAATTAACGGGAGAAAGCTGAAGACAAGGAAGTACTTAAATATGGAATCAGAGAGAGGCACGAAGAAAGTTGGAAGGTGTTGGATAAAATAAAAAAAAAAGGATGAAGAAAAGTGAGTGAAAGAAGTCTGTTGATGACTAGCGACCACACGTGTGAAACTCCCTTCAGTTTGCCCGGGAAGCCGGAGAGTAAAGAGAGAGTTTTTTTGAAAATATTATCAAGACTTGTGCCTCTCCGCGTCTTATTAGGAGAGAAAGTGCGGTTTTTTTCGCAAGGTTTTTCTCATGGAAATAAGTGGACTAAAACAAGTTTTTAGGAGTTGCGATAAAGTTGGACATGAAATAATAATGTTATCGTGTGGGGGGGGGGGGGGCTGGAGGGGGGAGTTGAGAGGAACAAGTCTAGCATGTAATGGCTAAGTACTACACACAAGGCCGTCTTTCTCCTTCCCCCCCAAAAAAGAGAGGGGAGCAGAAGGGAAGGGAAAAAAACTATGTGTATTAGAAAAAGTTTACAAGAATTACGGCCTAATGTATAGAGAATTATCTATCAACTGGGAACTTGTCGACTTTGAAGAGAAAAAAGGGAACTTTTTTTCTTGAGCACCGCCAATACTACTACTACTACGTATTGCCCGTATGCCTCGTCTATGCACAGGGTTTATAGAAACCCTCAATTTTTTCTTACCTTCCTCTGTCTTATGATCTCTCTCTCTCTCTCTCTATCGTCCTCTTCTCTCTTCTGACACTCTATATCCTCATCCCTCAACTTTTTCTTTCCTTCACTTCTCCTTCCCCACTTTTGCTCTTATTATACTGACTCTGACAATACTTTCTCCTCCAGCTCCTTAATTATTGGGGCGGCTAACTGACATTGTTTTTTTTCCCTTGGATAAGGAGAAAAAAAAGCAAACACAAACTTTGCCATTTATCTGGTGTGCAGAAAAAAAAACTTTGATTTGGCATGGTTAAGCTCCGTAAAAGCTCGTCGTCACACGCAAGGAATTAATTCATTTATTAGCTGTGAAAATCCGCATTTATACGCTTCTGTCCTTCCCCAACTGACCAACTAATCACACTAAATGCCAGACACCACCGGAGACGCAATGTTGAGCCCGCCAAATAGCGTGTGAATAAACTTCCTTTAAAATAAAAATAAAATAAATTCAAAAAATATGTTAATATAAATAACAAAAAAAAGGGATTTCTGGTTATCAGCTTCTGAATCATGCTTTCGCATTCATTTCTTTCTAAAAATAGTGACATTGTCAGATGGCAAATACCCAAAAGATATTTTCCCCATTTTCAAATGGCAAAGGAAATCCTCTGCTTGTAGTCCGGGACATTGTTGTTGGACTGCGGCAGGCAGAGCGAGCTCGGAGTGAGGGAGAAGCGTGACAGAATTTCTTTATGGACAAAATTTTTGGAAGCAATCGAGTGAAAGTTTTGAGGAGAAAGGACGACGGTGTCTTGTTATTACTATGCAGAGGCACAACAGGGAAGGAAAAGCGTGAAACAATCGGCTTGACTTATAATTTAAGTGGGAGAGAGGAAGAGGAGGAGCGGAAGTTTTCAAATCTCCACAGCCTCCCTCTCCGTCCTCTAAATATACAGTTCCACGCCTTCCCGAGGAACTCTCCTGCCTTTTAAAATCTACTTGATTTCCTCTTATTACCCTTGTCGCTCCTCAAACCCATTGGATAGACGGATACACGGAGAAAGTGGGGAAAGTGAGGAAAGTCAGGAAATATCCAAGAGAAAGAGAAGAATTGTAAGTATTTGTGGAAGAAATGTGAGAGGAGAGAAAGAGAGCTCCATTCTTTTGACCCCTGAAACTCCTCCTCGTCCTCAGTCGTCTGTTTCGCCCTCGTAATAATAATGTGCTTGGACGTAATTCCCAATTTCCTTGTTTTATTCTGACTTTGAATCGTAAATCCCGCTCTTTCTTCCTCCTGCCTCTATCACCTCCATGTGACATTGGAGCTTGGGAGAGAACAATTCCCTTTCACAATTTTCTCCTTCCAAGAGTTTTCATCAAAATTATAATAATGATTATTATGATTCTTATTCCGACTTTCGTCATCTCTGCATTTGCTTTTTAAATCTCCCGCCCTCCTTCTTTTTGTCTTCCCGTCTCCCTCTTTCTCTCTCTCTCGCTCTCTCTCTCTCTTTGACCCTCTTCCCCCGACCCAGAATCCGAGGAAGGAAGAAAAGGAGGAAGGATGAGGAGGGAAGAGCGGAAATTAATAAATAGTCATTAGCAGATTTTATCCCCAGGACTTTTGGCACTGCCGACTGATTATGAAATACATGGACCAGTGGAATTATATTGCTTTCTTCTCTACCTCTTCCCTTTCCATCTTCTCCCCCTCGCCACATTCTCCGCTTTCCCTCACGCCTGTCTCTGCAACTGAAGCGTGCCATTAACATTCATGAACGCATAGAGAGAAAGCGAGAGGGAGAGAGAGAGCGAGTGGGCTTTTCTCCCAGGCCTTTCTCCTTCCTTTCCCCTGTCTCTTAAGCCTTTTGTTTTTGACTCACCCCACTTTCTCTCCCCTCCATCCCTTTCTCTTCTCAGGACGTCCCAACTTGTACAAGTAAATGTTATATACAAGCACATGTCAGAAAAACCTTTATTCCTGCAAAGGAAGAAGTTTCCATGGATGTATGTTACTCCCGTTGAATCTGAGTACTAAACAAGAGGACGGTCCTTCCCAAAAATTTTGCTTTTTATTATAAAGGACTCTCTGGGAAAAATAAGGGGAGAGAAGAGAAAGGATGACGGCTAGAATTCGTTGGTAAAGAATCTAATTGGAATTAAATGCACAAAAACTTTCTCCGTAGACGAGGAAAGGAAACAAGGGGGAGAGAGCCGGAGAGGGAAAGAGAGAGAGAGAGCTAGAGCGAGAGTGGAAGAATCTTTCCAAATTTACTTTTACGAGTGGCCCAATAACATAAAATTTAATTTTATATATTATTGGACGCGGCATGATAAAGGCAAAAAGTTATGAAAATTCATGCTTTTCTCCATAAACCACGAAAGAAAGTAGGATGAAAGGGAGAGAAAGTCAAACTGTGGGCGAAAGAGCATGATGAAATTTATATGGCAAAAACGGAGGATAAAGTGTGGAAAAGTAGGGGAGTGAAGGAGAAAGTAGGAGAAAAACTATTTGTTGTAAAATTATGTGTGTGTGTGTGGCGAAACTACTGTGGGGACTCCAATATGTACGACCAGCCAGCCAAAAACTATACGCCAAACTGGGGAAAGGTACAAAGAGAGGGAGCGCCGGAGAAATGTAGAAGCAACTCCTTAAGGACCAAAAGTCTGGCTTTTAATGTGCATATGATAGGATGCATGCATAGATACTGCAGGATCCCATCCTTATTATAGTCAAATGCGGTACTGAAGAGAACCCCCAAGAAAATACTTGGAGCCAGGATCCTATGCTTTACAAATATTACAGGGATAGCGTGTAGGCCAAATCATGGGGAAAATCCTGCAGAGTTTTTGGATGGGAGAAAGCGTGGGGGAAAGCGCAACTTTTAGAGGCATTGTATGTATAGGAAGCATCCAACAAAACGGCCGCTAACGGAGAAATCACTCTAAAAAAATGGGATGGAGAGAGACTCACATATAGAGAAAGCCGTGAGAAAATTACACAAGAGCAAAATCGTAGATAAATACACTTAAGCATGTAAATATACTGCAAAGACAGGAAAAGTGGGAGAGAGAGAAATGAAAGAGAGAGAGAGAACGAGAGAGAAAGCGAGAGAAAGAGAGAGAAAGAGAGAGAAAGAGAGAGAAAGAGAGAGAAAGAGAGAGAAAGCGAGAGTGAGAAAGGATGTACGTTGTAGTAATAGTGCATATGTGCGTATACGAGAGAAACATATAAATGCATTTTGGCCAATCTCAGTATATGTGTACATGCAAGGGGAAAATTAAAGGGAGAAAGGCAGACTGGGTAAATATGAAAAATGTGCGGTAATTAAATGTGTGAGATCTAATCAAAACGAATGGTCTCTTGCATGCATGAGATTTCCCCAGAAATTAAGCGGCGGAGAGAGATTTTTCCTCATTATTTCCCTCGCTTTCTCCTTTCTATGTATGTATGTATGTATTTATCAAAATTTCCCTTTTTTCAGGTCAATGGAGAAACAAAGAGCAAGTGCAATTTTTTTTATTGTTTCTCTCCTTTCGTCTTCTCTTTGTTTTCTTTTTCTTTCGTTTCCCTTTCCCCTTGTATCTCCCTTGCCTCCTGCCACTTTCCCCGGCTGTTGGTGCGGGCGGGTGGGAATAAGGGGAAATCGACGGGTATTGGCTTTTACTTTTCCTTACGGAACGGCGGAGAAAAGGGAATGTTTCATTTGATCAAACTTGACGAAAATGAACGGGCAGGGGATTACTGACACACAACCCCAAGTTTGAGCTCCTTTCACGCTTCTACAGTACAACTGCCGAGGAGCTCCCTCCTGATTTCTCCCACACATCCATGTATAAATGTGCAAAGAGAGACTACCGCTTTATTGGTTTCCTTTCACCTCACCTTAAAGAGACGAAGCAAATCTTCTCCGGTAAAACGTCTAGTTTGTATGAGTACAACGTAGTCACAAAGTAACTTATTTTCTGGGTCCTTTGCCTTCCTTTGATTTTACTTTCACCCGCAACAGAAGAAGGCTTCTTATATTCAGGATGCCTCCCTTTATTTGCAGTTTGAAACAAGTAAATTCGCCACCGCTGAACATGCCAATTTTTTGGCAAAAACGCAACTCTCAATATTTTCTCGTAAGACGTCGCTTCATTTTTCTCCAACGGCGAAAGTTCTACTTGCTTCCACACTTTCTTTGCAAGAATGTATAGATTTTGGTGTCACAACCAAGGTGAAAGTTCATTTGCGGTTCGACGGCGCTATCCTACATATTTTTTGTACCTTGCTTCCCAAGAAGAAAGTTAATTTGGATTTATTTGGGACACCCTGGAAAAGTATGAAGAATGCTTACTCTTGCGAACGTATCTGTGAAGGACGAGGGGAAGTGAAAAGTTAGGGAAAAGGAAAAGACACAGAGACATACATTGTCTGCTCTTTTTGGACACAATATGAAGATGAATCGTTAGGATTCCTTGTTTTAGCGCGAGAGTAAGTGGAAAAGAGAATCAAAACTGTTTTTTTACTGAAAAAAATGGAATAACGGTGAATAGGGAGGAAAAATGCCACAATAGAATGTAGTCAGGGGAACCTGGAAGAACAGGGCTTTCCTCAATCGCATAGCCCCTGCTTCATGCCGAGGAAAAGCAATCAGGAAGAAGAGAAAGTGTGCTCTGTATTATGGCGGTTGAAGGGAGAAAGTCCTTTGATTTTGATTTACTCCTGTGGAGCTTCGCATTCTTGTGTCGAGTTTAGCCTTCTTTCTCGCTCGCGCTCTCGTCTTTCTCGCTCGCGCTCTCGTCTTTCTCGCTGTCTTTCTCTCGCATTTTCTCTCTTACTTTCTCTCTCCCCTTTCGCTTTCTCTCTGGATGCGCCCCTGCTTACTCCAGAATTGGGTAACGGCTGGAGTAAATCCCCCAAAAAGTTGGGATTTGGCTGAAACAAAACATGTGGAGGACCTTCTTCCATGTGTATCCAGCATGCTTTGAAAGCCACACAGTTTGGTGAAGGAGAAGGAAGGAAATGGGAAAAAGTGTGGATTAAATATATTTCGATACTGGAGCAGGATTCCCTCTTTCTCTCGCTTTCCTTTTGCTCCTCTCGGACATTGACTTTTCATTTGGCTCACTTGAGACTAATTTCGTTTTGCAATGGCTTTCTCTCCGTGCTTTCTGCGATTGTTTCCCGTACAGTTGGCCGGTCAATCCCTTTCCAAAAATACCTCCCCGTTTATGTTTAAATGAAGGCCTTCTCTCCTCAAATACAGTGTGTGCATACTTTGTAGGACTTTAATCTCCTTGGCTCATGCCAAATGAGTGTAAATTGCAAATAAACTGTTTTCACGCTCATTTTGCACCTGCGCTAGCTCATCCTCACCTACTTTTTTCCGCGTTTTCCCCCACTTTCAAAATTGTAGCACAATATCCATTTTTAAACACATCCCAACTCATTTTTCAAAGACTGGTTTTTGCCTCCCTCCAAAAGCTTGATGCGTAGTTTTTTTTTTCGGGGAAACTTTCTTATCTATTTTCATGCATGTTGAATGCTTTCTTACAAATTGCATCTACTTCCAGCTCACCGCGCCTTAAAACTTTTATTATTTTTTAAAGACATGCATGTATGCATATTTTTGGAGGTTCTCAAGTTCACTTTTGCCTTTTCAACTTTCCCCCTGCGCATCCAATGTAAACTTTCGGACCAAACTATGACGTTCTCACAACTGACATTCCTTTCACCCCTTTGCTTTCTCAGTGGCCTAGAAAAATATTTTTTTTTCCGAACCAAATTTTTTTTGTGGACCAAAAAAAAAAGAAAGTTTTTGGGAAAGTCAGAATCAGGACGAAGTACTGTATGAAAAGAAGAAACAGAAAGAAAATGTGGTATTGAGTTGCAAAAAAAAAAATTAGAAGCATTTATTCAAATATACATGACTTGGAGGAAGAAAAGAAAAGGGAAAGCCGGGAGACAAGGGAGAGTTGCCAAAAAAAGGGAGAGGAGGCTACTTTGGACTCAATGCTACATGTGCCTATAACATATTCATGTATTTTTTCTCATGTGTCTACTGTCAGAGAAAAACCCTCTTGACTTCCCCAGAACTAGAAAAAAGGGATCCTGAGATGGGAAAGAGGACGAGAGAAGGAGAAAAAAAGTTTAGGGAAAGGAAAAAACCACATGAATACATACAGACACAACTTCCGCTTCTCCACGCATGGGAAGATAACTGAGGAAGGAAAAATACGGGAACAGATGCAGAAAAAAATGAAGGGAAAGAGAGAGAGAGAGAGAAAAAAAAAGGAAGAAGGAAGATAAAAAAAATTCACCACTACCGCTAGAATGAAAATGTATGGCCGGAGAAATATTTTGTTCAGTTTCATGTACACCGCAGTACCTTTATGCAAGCAGAGTATAGGGAAGTTTTTCATTTCTTCACAACCATGTAACCGAGAATTTATTAAAAAACAACAAAAAGTGTGTGTCGACTCAAAGGAGAGAGGGAGAAGGATAAAGCAAATCTGGGCTTGTCTCTGCTTTTTTCCTGTCTCTTTCCCCCTCACTTTTTGATCTCATCTGCATGGTGGCTGCCCATTACCCTTTGATCCCCTTGCAGTATTGACCGTGGAAGCAGGACCCATTTGTGGTCAACTCCCACTATCTTTTCCTTCCTTTGTCTATAGCCTTCCTTTCCCCATATTTGTCTCTTTGCTCTTTTTCTCTCCCTGCCCATCTCTCTCCAGGAAATGCCTTCCCTTGGGAGGAGTTTTCCAGAAGGGGCAAACAAACAGAATGAAAGATTGTGTCCAAATACTTTTTGTCAATATTAACAACAAAATCAAAAGAGTTGTTTGATAAATCTACCAGAAAAAAAACTCACATTCAAACAGCTTTCCTTTGGGTGGAGAGGAATATTTGCTGCAAAGGAAGGGCCGTTGGAAAAAGTATTGGCGAAAAATTCAGAAGGAAAAGCGGAGTTTCGTGTGTATCAAAACGTTGGCATTGCTCCCAAAATGTTCTCGTTACTTCTTTTTTTTCTCTCTCTCTCTCTCGCCTTTTCTCACTCTTTTTCGTTTCCTCTCTTGCCTTCGTTTCGCTTCCACTATTCGGAAGCAGGAGGAGAAAAAGAGAAAAAAAAGAAATAAAAGAAATCGTGAATGACGAGCTGAAGGGGAAAGTTGGAGGATTTGCATTTGATATTTTTTGGCCTATTTTATTCCCTAGAATGTACACACATCTTGATTTTAATTCAGAATTTTAAATTTCCCTCAATCTCCTGAATTTTAAATTGCCTTATTTTCCCCTAAAAATATATTCCTTTCAATCTCCATTCATACTTGTGGGTCAATGACTGCACACACATGTCCTTCTTTTCCCCTTCCACGGAGCGGCCCAGTTCCTTGAAAATACTGTGACAGCTTAAAATTTATACATGTATTCTCCCGTTTTTATCCGCAACTCGAAAAAAATCTTGTCTAAACGTATCCCTCTTTTTCCCTTTCAACTTTCTCCCCGAATTTCGCCGGCCTTTGTTTCCTCTTGATTTCTCTTGAAAATCTCCCGCGATTTGTTCCTCCCTTTTTTTTCTCCTTGATTCCTACCACGCTGAATTTCTTATTTGATTTCCAGGTCTTACTTTGTTTTCCCGGGGAAAAGTTTTCTCTTCATCTTGGCTGGTTGTGTGTCAAAAAATTATTCATTTTCCAAACACTTTTCCCCCTTTCCACCCGCTCCTTTTGCTTTCCTTCACACATACTTTCACCTACTTTCTTGGAAAAACTTTTTCGTTTGGGTGAAAATTGCATGCACCACATGCGAGGAAGAGACGCCGACTTTCCCACATTTACCCACTCTTGACCTTTCCATTCACTGTCCGTGGCATTTCTCCCACAATTTCCATGGTTGTACATAAGGACACGTTTTTCTCTCCAACAAATTTCTCGCCTCACAAAGGAAATGTCAGAAGCCGGAATCACAACAACAACAACAGAAGCATTATCGTGAGCGACAAGGGTACATTCTGTATGTATTACGCATATAGAGAGGATATAATGCTCATAATGCTCATCTTCCCCCGCTTAGCGCCAGCCACATCTAAAAATAGCAGGGATGAAAATTATTTTTAGGGGAACTTTCCCCACATCCATCACATAGGAGCAAGTATTCCTAGAAACTTTTTTTTTATTTCCCTCAAAAAGGAAAGAATGAAGAAGGAAGATCTTTGGGTACAATGTACACTAAATGATTCACATAAAGGACTCGTAACAGCAGCCGTTCCCATAAGGAATGTTCATTGCAATGGAAATGGGAAGGCCCACTCCCTTTCTCCAAGAAGGGAGAGAAAGGGCTGTGGAGGAGGGAGGCCTGACGGAAGTCCAGACTATGAATATGAGATTTGGGAGCCGAATGAGTGCAAGTGAGAGGGAGAGGGAGACACAGAGGGAAAGTGAGAGAGACGCAAAGGAGAGAGAGAGATGAAATGAGGACAGACTTTCCCCAAAACTTTCTCTGTCTTCTTTCCAAATGTATGCATTGCGGACGTCTATTCATTGTGGGGACGGAAGAAAATGTTAGCTATGTCTCCGAATTTCCTCTTTCTCTCTCTTCCACTTTCTCCCTCCTGATTTTTTCTCCAATCACTCTCGCTTTCTTTCTCTCGCTTTCCCTTTTTCGATTCCTCATTTTCTATCCCTGTTGCCTTTTTTCCAGTTTCTCTTGCTTTCCCGGTTACTGTATCTATGCTTTTGCGGCCTCTCTGGGAATTAGTTTTTCTTTCGCTATCTCTCTTTGTCTCTCTGTTCATCTTCCTAGCCCAAATATACTGGCCCTTGATAAGTTGGTTGGACACGGAAAAACGCACAATATTTTACGCATTCGAATTGATCAACAGCAACAATTTCTTGACAAAATGCTTTGAGCATGCCGAGAAACCTATTTGTGAAATTCAGGACCAAGAGACCACGGAAAAGACAAATGTTGGTGGAATTGAGAGGCAAACGGGAGGAAAAAGGGAAGCCATTAAAGGAGGCGAAGCAAAAGGGGAAATTATATAGAGAAAGATAGAGAAGGTGAAAGTTGAGGGAGAATTGGGACTGAGGGAAAGAGAAAGCATGGGACTGGCCCATGGAAATCCACCACATTTGGCGAGCTTGCCAAAAGGGATATAGAGACGGGAGGGAATGTTCCCATACAATTCCGTCGATAGTATTTTCTCTCTCAACTAATACAATTCTTTTTTGAATTTCATTTTTTTCGAATCAAGAGCTCTTTCACTTTCTCCCTTTTCCTACCCTCCGCCTTCTCTTCGTCTCCTCTTCGTCCTCTTCTGCTCTTCATATAGACTCACATACACAACCTCACTAATAATACTTGCTTGAACTTTCCCTCTTCTAAAGTAGGTTAGACATTACATTAGGAGTTAAAAAAAATGTGGAGGAAAAATGTATTCCCAGCAAACTTACACGCTCTGTAAGTCCACACAATGTATCATCAGGGAAAAAGAAAGGAAGGTGGCCCACATTTTTTTTCTTACAAGGAAGAAGGAACTAAAAAAAATTCACTCAAAATTCCCAAATGCTTTCACTTTTAAAGAAGCATTTACTTTCACTTCACACACACGAGGAATGCATGCATGTGGGAAAAAATGGGGGAAGGATGGGATGCCACGGGGAAAGTCATTGACCTGCGCGGACAAAATTGTCATTTCTCCGTCAAATATAATTGTATTTCACCAGAGCAATTATACAATGTACACTCGTCGTTTTTTCCCATAAAATTTGTTTATCCAAGGGCAAGTTAATTTTTTAATGACGACTTTAATCGCTCTTGCTTCGACCTCGGCCTTACTCAAAAGATTGGGAAGCACGAGTCAGTTACGATGCGAAATTCCTGGCATTTGCAGGGTTATTTGCGTTGCTTTGTTGACTGGAGTTGCCAAAATTTGTAAGTTCTTCAATAATTGTGTTTGTCAAGGACAATCAGCTGCTTTCCATTTAGAACTGTTCCAACAAGTTAACAATGACGCAATACAAAAGCATTCTGAGGGGTTTTATTGTAATGGATTTAGATATCACTGAAATAATTATTGAAAAATTTCTGTTTACTTATTTATTTAACAACTTATTTAATCTTATAGTCAAACAACTATCATCAAGACTGGCTACATTAGCGAATAGCGACGATGAATAAACCGTGAAAGTTGGCGGAATTTGCAATCTGAATAATTCCCGCTCCATTCTCTCTTTATCATTCCAAGCCAAGTGGAAGTTGTTTGCCTCTTGCGATAAATTCCGAGAAGAAATGTTTTTTGAAAAAGAAAGCTGCGGTGACATGAAAACAAAATCAAAATAAGGGAAAGCATAAAAATAATTTAAAAGCCTTGTGCCAGTTCCTAGATGTAAAAGAAAATAAGCTAGGAGAGAAGCCATTTACAGTTGGCAGGCACTCAGATGAAATGAATTATGAATCTGAGATTGTGACGTGAGGGAAGGAAAGCGCTGGAGGGAAACAACAGGGGAAGGTGGAGAAAAATTGTGAAATTTTGCAACATAATACTTCACACATGTAAAAATTGGGGGAAAGCAGGGGAAATTTGAAGGGGAGCGAAAAGCTTTCAAAGGAAAGTAACTTTTCTTTCGGCGAGTCACAGTTGTAGTAAATTATTGATGAAGACAAAACGCATTTGCTCTCTGCTTTCCCTCCCACTCCCTCTGTCCTGTCTTCATCCTTGGCCCTCGCAACTATTTGGCTTGTCTTGATATCATTCTCGCAAACTTTAATCCTCTCACACACAGTCCGTGGAGAGTGATGGAGGAGAGGCGAAAGGAAAAGGGAAAGCCAGGAACAAACTGAGGGAGTCAGATGGGAGATGCTCAAGAGAGAAAAAAAAACTCACTCAAAATGCTAATTTTTTTTTTTACAAAGAAGCCAAAGTCAAGGAGGTGTTGGGGCCTTGAAGAGAAGATGTGACTTAGGGAGGGGGAAAGTTCACATATACAAAAGTATGTACATACAGAAATTAATGATGAGCTCCTGACCCACTTGAGCATTTCCTCAGCCCTTTCCGGCTTGCCAATGGGAAACATGCGGAGGGCGAGGGATAACGAGGCTCGGGAAAAAAGAATTTACACAGCAACTACTCAGTGCTTCTTAGGCAGTGAATAATTTTTTCTCTTTCTTATCAACCAAAAACTTTCTCCTTGGAATTCTCATTATTTTTGCTTCATTTTTTTCCCCGGTTTTCTACAAATGATTTCCTCCAAAAACTTCAATCCTTTGACTTTCTCCGCATTTCCTGCATAGAAGTTCAATTCTGCAAATTTGCTAACTAAACATTGTAGCAGACTTCAGTGGTTGCATAATATTTCGTGTGTTGACAGACAAGTTTAATATCTAATTTTAAAATATTGCAATAGACAATTCAAATCTACACTTTTAAGTATTTTATTTTATTCATTATAAAGACGCATTTAAATACGAGCTTATAATGTTGATGGTGAATTTCTTGCTCACAACTATTTGAGGGACGGGCGTTGTAATGTTTTTTGTTTTGCATTATCAGCGTTTGTGATTTCCTTCGTGGAGACTTATTAAATTTAATAAGAGAAAGCATGGATTTGCCCCAAAGGACAAAATAAGGGAATCCTTCGAGTATCTCCTGATTGAAAATTTCGACCTATCTCGCGTGTTCCAAGAAATACGGGGAAAGTCGTAAGACGAGAAGAGCTGCTAGATTTGAAGAGGAGAATTAATTACATCCTAACGAAGCCCATAAAATGAAATAAAAAGCTGGGAAGGAGGAAAATGGGAGAAAAAAGGGAAATTGTAGTATTCAATATCATGGGTCCTCCTCAGGCTGATAGTATTTTTATTTCCATTGTACTTCAAGGGAAAAAAGGACGGGAAGAATGCTGAACTAATGAGTCACGGCCATCTTATTCTCACGCTCAGCCGGGAGAAAGCACGTTTTCCTCGTTTCTATTATTTCTCCCAAATCCATTCTTCTACGTACGTTGACTTCCCAGTCATTATGCACGCCTGCATTTTTATCTTCCAGCTAACTGCTCCTACAAATGGAGAAATTGGATATTTTGCACGTCCTGGAGGCCAACGACTTTGCTGGAAATAATTACAGTCCCTTCCCATCTCCGTTTTCGTAGCAGGTGCAATTTCTATATTTGTGGTGCAATAATAGGTTCAAAATATATTTATTAGGGAAAGAGTGAAAATATTGCGGAAAGTAGCCCGGGGAATTTCTGTGAAAAAGGTGTAAATGTCATGTGTGTTGGTTCTCATCATCCACACGCAATTCATCATCGTAGATATAACAGACGATATGTTTCCCTCACGGTTCTCTTGTCAGACTGGAGGAAAAAAATTCTACAGAGACAAGTTGACTCTCCATGGAAATATTTAATACAGGGTGTCGCAGGGATCCTTTTCAGAGGCGAGAAGCAGAATGTATAAAAATATAAAATTACAGAAATATATCAAATTGCCTGCCCAAGGGTTTTCCTCCGTCCGAGTCAAATTCGTTTTAACTTTCTCCACTCTTCGACAAACTCCAGGAAGAATGGAGAGCTCTAACAGGATTGTCATTGTAACGTACTGCCCATATAATTCGGTATGAGTTCCACTTACGGACAGACAATTGAACAAATATATTTCTCAAGTTTATAATAATACTTTTGGAAGCTAAAAATACGCTTCACAAATATTTTCCTGTTTAACAAGGCCCAACTTGTATTCCCACACTTCTTCTCAGTTTTTAGTTTTCAAAGGACTCGTGCCACGTGGATGGTGGAGGGAAATTGGAGAGAATTTAGGGAGGGGAAGTATGTGTTTTATTTAGGTATACAAAAGCGATTTGAAAAGCAAATTGTTGTCCCAGTGGAATTTCCTGGAAAAGAGGGAAAAAATCAAAGGAAATGCAGAGACAGGAGAGAAAATGATATAAAATTCTACCCACATTTCCCGCCCGTCGACAAACTTTTTTGGGGAGAAAAGTTCCTCACAAATTGTATATAGTTGTTAGCATTTTTTTTACAAGAAATAAAACAAATTATCTCCCCCTAAGAAAGTCCCATTGCGATTTTTGTTCATGTTTTACAAGTTCAAGGAGGAGCACAAAATGTCGGGGAGGAAATATAAGTTCAAAAAAAAAGAAAACAAATATTTTCAAGAGACGAGATGGGAAAAAGTAAACATTTTTTTCCTAAAAAGAGAGATGAAAACGGTTGGAGAATGAGTCCCATCTTCCCATGTAGGCCTAACATGTAGCAGACTTTCTCCTTTTTTAGACGCGCAGTGACAGACTCTACAAATTTTCTCCGGGTGAAAGTTTATCATTTTCATGTGTCAACAACAACTGGGAGCTTTAGCCTGAGACAAGGAATTTCCTTCCAGCTACAAACTTCATGCTACTTTCTTTGAACACAGCCAGGGAGCGAAAGCAAAAGGGGCGGGAGAGAGGAAGAAAAGGAAAACATCTTTAATATATTTACTTTTTTATCCAACTTCCTCGTCCTTTCCCTTTCCTCAGCATTTTTTAGTAAACAGACTTTCTCCAAACATTTTCCGCCTCCAAGTATGGCCATGCTTTCCCCGCTGCTTTCCCTCTACAGCTATCACATTATTAGCAAACAAAATCACGTGAAATGCGTCTAACGCATTCCTGTACTCATCTATGTAAATTTACATTAATGCGTTAGGGGCATTTCACATGATTTTGAGCGTATAATGGCAGCATACGAATAATAACTAGTATCCATTTCCCCATTCCTTGTTTACCTTTTCCTATTTCAAGCATTTTACCAAATGGTGTTGACCCTACCTATTCTACATTTGTCCGGGTAGCAACGACTGATAAATAAATAAATAGCTAATTTATAAATTGAAAAATATGTCCTGATTACGGCTAAGCGCAAACGCTAGTTTTTCTGGGGGGATTTTTCTCCAGAAATTTCCAGTCTGCAAATGGCCCTGGAGAAAGACGTAGAAGAAAATTTAGCAAGAATTGAGTGAGTTCCTAGAAAAGTCAAGACGGAGAAAAGAAGGGGAAAAGGAAAAATCGTGGGAAGCAAAAAAAAAAAGCAAACGTCAGAAGGCGACCTTTCACACTAATTTCTTTAGCAGAAATTAGGGCCTGACTACGTACATTAGGACCATCAAGAAATGGACGAGAAGGAACCCAGAAAATTGAGTGACGAGCTCAAGTTTGATGGTAAAACATACACGGTGGATCATTCCTTCTTTTTTTCCTTCGGGCGAGAAGAGGAGAAAGTAAAGGAGAGAATGTCCTTTCTCTCTCTCTCATCCCTCTCTTGTCAGTGTCAAGTTATGTGCTGGGTAAGTAGAGAGGGAAGTGTCCATAAAGAAGAGAAAGTCCGTGAAAAGAGCAAAAGAAGTAAGGGCAATCTTCCCTAATCGTCCAACTTTCTCTTCCACACTGCATTTTCTCTCTCTCTCAAATCCCTCTTTCCCTCCTTGTCCTCTTTGTACAGTGTCGTCTTTTCAATTCTTCTCACCGTCTCACAAGGGACAAACATACTGTAGAGGACCAAGGAAAGTCCTTATACTCTGGGGAAGCTTCCAGTGACAGTGCAGACATATACATACATCCATGGTACATATCGTCGGTAAAGAATCATATGTAACCATCGCCAGCGAGCCCTAATACAGGGAGTGATCATCTCCATTGATCCCAGTCGTTTCATGAAGTAATCAAATCCATTAAAAATCAAGTAGATGCCCTTGAGTCTTGCGCAAACTACGCTCCTTTCAGCTAATTTTCCGTTCGATCGTACCTCTCATTTTGACCACTAAATTGCAACCAACTTTTTCGAACCAAACGTGTATAGAGAACCAGTAATTTAATTAATTATTTAGTGGTTCATTTTTTGGTTATTCTGGTTATTGTTTGGTTATTGTTTGGTTATTTTGGTTATTGTTTGGTTATTTTGATTATTGTTTGGTTATTTTGGTTATTGTTTGGTTATTTTGGTTATTGTTTGATTATTGTTTGGTTATTTTGGTTATTGTTTGGTTATTTTGGTTATTGTTTGGTTATTGTTTGGTTATTTTGGTTATTGTTTGGTTATTTGGTTATTGTTTGGTTATTTTGGTTATTGTTTGGTTATTGTTTGGTTATTTTGGTTATGTTTTGGTTATTTTGGCTATTTTGGTTATTTTGGTTATTTTTTGGTTATTTTGGTTATTTTTTGGTTATTTTGGTTATTTTTGTTTGTTTTTGGTTATTTTTTGTTATTATTTATTGGCTATTTATTGGCTATTTATTGGTTAATTATTTATTGGATGATCGCTTATTGGACCCAAGAAAAATGGATCTGATCACTTGGTGAATTAGTGCTCGGTGGAGACGGTTACATGTGATTCTGGACGGACGATATGTAGGTGAGATGGTACAGACGGAGAGGCTTGGCGGTAAAAGAGAGGAAGGCGGAAGGTAGTGAGTGTGTGTACAAGGCAGTAGTTTAATGTAATGGACTGATTGGATAAAGGGAGAAATGACAAGAGACTTTTCTTGTTGGGGAGGAAAACCGGGAGGATGGCGGAGGAGGCGGTGGAGGAGACGGAGGAGGCGGAGGAGGAGGAGGCGGAGGAGGAGGAGGAGGAGGAGGACTCAAAACTGGTCGTGGCTAGCAGCTTCCTGGTACGGCCAGACATAAAGGTGTCGAAAATTGCAGTGTCAGTCCGTCACACACTCGTATAATATGTAGCTCAAATGCGATTAACTTCCTCGTCTACTCTCAACGTCCTGTCCACTCCTCCTCCCTTTATTATTACACTTTCCTTCTGCACTCCATCTCCCTCCAGCTCTCTCTCTCTCCCTCTCCCACAATCTCTCTCTCTCTCTCTTCATGTTCTTCTCATACAACTGACGGACGGGATGTCATCTAAGCGCTCTCCCTACTTTCTCAAGTGTCAGTTTTATCATTAATGGAAAACGGACACTTACTACACAATGTGTATTTTTCCTTGAAGAGCTTGTTAAGGATTCTTATGGGAATTATTGGGGAGAAAAGTGTAAACTTCTCTTTCTCGGATCTGAGAGAAAAAAATCGTCCAACCGCCCCTTTTGATGTGAATCTAAAGAGTGTTTTGACCATTTGAATGCATTTCAGAAAAATCCAAGAACGTTGTCGTCCCTTCCTTTGCCTTGTCATTATTCCTTTCACGAAACGTCTCTTTACAAACGAATATTAGAACAGCGAGGACATTCACTTATATTTAGCCAAACCAAAGTATGCCATCAGCGTTGGTATTGGAATTCAAATCGGAATTACATACATATTTTTCAGTATTTCAATCGGAATTAGTATTCGTATTTTTGTCAGAAAAATATAATTGAAATTTATAATTACAAATTCATTCGAAATTCAATAATTACAAATTTATTGAAACGTTGACTCGGATTCCGATACTTTATTGGTATTCGAAAATTCCTTCATTATGCTGTCTATTCCCGCCTTGGGGCAAGATTTTGTTTGCAAAATTAAGGCATTGTAACAATACTTTTTTCAATTGCGAGTAATATAATATTTCGTCTGTAAATGCATTTATTTTTGCAAAATCAGAGTTGCGGAGTCAATTTATAATTCTGTGCATTGAATTTGCGTTTATTTTAAGCTACCAATTATGCCAGATTGCATTGCAAATAATTTTTTAAAAGTATTCGAAAGTATTTCAATACGTTTTCATATATCTGAGTATTTCAATAAAATTGTATTGGAATTAGAATTTATATTTTAGATATCCAAAATTTAAATTTGCATTCGTAATTAGGAAGAAGAGTTATTTTAATTCGAATTTTAGTTCATATTTTTTTGGACGTCCCTCCTTGAAAAAAACTGAACATTATAAAAATGTGCGGAAGAGAGAATTTTTTTTAAAAATCATTGGCCAAGATTCCAGTCATAAAATTGATTGTCACAAAAACGGTTATCAGTTAATTAAAGAAGTTGGAATTACATCAATTTGGCACTGAACCCATCTTTATTTTCCGGGAATTATGCTTTCCTTGCTCCATGGAAAAAATCGTTTTTTGCTCCCATTAATTACTTTTTTTTTGCCCTTCACCCTAAAAACGTTCCTTAAAAAAATAACTATCACTCATTTCTAAATGCCACAAAGGAAGGCCAGTGAGGAGGAAAAATTGCCCCATATATTCTGCTCGATTCCATTGTACCCACAAAATCTAGGAAGGAAAAGAAGAAATGCAAAAGAGAGAGAATTTAATTGCTGAAAGAGAGACTCCAGAAGTAAAAAAAAAATGGGCTGGAGAAAGTCAAGGAGTCTGACATAATACCTTTTTTTTCATCTCCTCTTCATAGATGCCCATTGTGTGTATATTAAATTATCTAGCTCCATCATAGGAATCGTTCCCCTTCTACTCCACCTATGCCTTACTCTTTCCCCGTGGCCTTGCCATACGTTATTGGAGGCAAGTTATTTTGTCAAAATTGGGCAGTTTCTGGAGAGGAAATTGGAAAATGATTGGAAAATCAATAGTGAATGATCCGGTGAGAGAGAAAGGGAGAGAGTGAGGGCCGATCCAAGTTTTTTTCTTTCCCCTTTCTCATTCTCTTTCTCTCTATTTCTGCCTTCGCTTGTGGTGTAAGCTGATTTTCCTACCCTCAAAGCTATCTCCAACCAACGTCTCCCCAATTTTTCTACTCTGCCTTATAAGCTCTCTTCCGCCACTGCAAAGGAAGAATTGGGGAGAAAGGGAAGCATAAAAAAATGCAATAATCATATTTTTGTTTCGGCCTCACCAAACACACGAACAATTTTCTCTTGATGGAGAAAGATTTTCTGTGTGAGCCAATTTCTTCGGTGTTGATAACGAAAAGAATTTCTCTATTTTTGTAACTCTCCCCCATCTCAGGAATGAAAGAAGGCCCCGCTTCCACGTAATGAGCATGACAAGGAGAAAGTAATAAAATTTCCCACAGGGGAAATATCCTATAAAGGTATAGACGGACATGGGTGAAAGTGAAAAAAAAACAAGTCATTTTAAGCAATATCCTGATACGGTAAGAGGAAAAAGGGAAGAATCAAATATGATCCTCTCCATTCCCCCTGAGTGTGAGAAAAATGATATTGGCCTCGTGTTATGAGGAAGGGATTCCAGAGAGAAAGTTGTGAGGGAGAAAGCTGTTACTGTCCCCATCATGATTATTAGCGTCATTGTTGCGAGAAAAGAGGTAAGGGAATTAGCTTGGTGGACGGAAACAAGATAAATTCACGGACGTTTTACTTATACCAGTGGCCATGAAAAAACCAGGGCTTCCTCTCCTATGGGCAGTATGCCGGATGTGGGAGAAATATCGAGAAAAAAATGCATGTACAAGGGAAAGTATTGGAGTAGCTTATCGTGGGATGGAGAGAGAAAAAAGAGAGGAACGGGATACATGTGAAGGGATGGGCTTTCGGAAACCCACATGCATCCATCGATCATTGAGAGTGAAATCAGGAGCGACAGGTTGGCTGGTGGAGACTCTGTTTGTGTGTGTGTGTGGGTGAGCACTATATCCAAATGAAAAATAAAATTAATGAGAATCGGTCTGCAAAAGAAAATTGAGCCAAGGATCACATGTTTCTCCCTCACTTGCTTTTGTCATTTCTTTCCCTCCCCCACTCTCCCTCTGTCTCTCCTCTCCAATAACCGCACTTTCTCTTTTAATACTTTTAATGCCCCCAACATGCAAGCCGCACATTCTCCGGCAAGCCAAATACCGTCCACTGAGGGGGAGAATGAAAAGCTCCACGCCAGACTTTCCCCAGCCCAATAATCCTCTATAGATACATAGATACAGGGAGAAAGATCAACTAATGCTCCATGTCATGTCAACCATTTTAGGAGGGAGAGTACAGCGCACTCTGGAGACAGAAAAAAATGGAGGACTACATTTTACAGCCGTTTCAATTACCCTTTCAATACAAATCTCTGGTCATGAAACAACTTGATGTTCTTCTATTCCTTTCTCCTCAATTTTATTTTCCTCCCCTTATTTCCTTTTTTGTGCATGAACGAGCTTTCCTTTCTCTCTCATATGGACAGTTTCTTTGCTCTCAAATATATTCTTTTTTCCACTTTCTCTCTTTACGTTCTCCTCTTGCCATCCTCCAGACGTTTTCCCGGGTACTTTCTCCAGAGGTTCAGGACAGCTCAATTCCACAGTTGCATTTGTACCCGAATTCCGCCTCCGGTTTTTATTCATGAGATTACTGAATATTCTGGGAACTTTCGCCATTTTACATTAAGAATATTTTTATGTTTGGTCAGAGTGAATCTTGTTGAAGTTAATGTATGTATATGTACGTACATATACATATAATTACATTCGAGTAGTTGTTCAAGAGGTTAAAGTATAACTGCTTCTCATTTGCTTTATCCGGGTACTTTTTCCACTTGTGTTGGTGCATAAATTTGTAATTACATTCAGCTACCTCATGAAGAATCTCATTTAACTTTTGCCCATATTTCCTGTCATGTTGTAAAGTGTAACAAATAATTCTTGAAGTGAAAATCTTGCTCTGATTTGATTCGGTTCATCCGAAATTTGCGCCACGTATTTTTGAGTCTGAGGATGTTGTGGGGGGGAAAGCGAAAGTGGTCCAAGTGCATGTAAAGGGGTGATTGCTTCAAGAAAATTGAGACGCTCTGACTTGTCTCTCAATTTGTTCTATTGATTTCCTATGACTTTTTTCTCCATCTCTCTCTCTGTCTCTCTCCCTCTGTCTCTCTCTCTGTCTCTTTGATGGGTGAGAGTACTTGAGATTCCCCTGCTTACTATGTATGTTCACAGAGCCTCTCCACTTTTTTTACTACATGCTCAGTCTAATTACTTTTCCCATGAGTTCATCCTGTTTACTTTCCCTACTTTCCCTCCTCTTCCCCTTTTTTTTACGACATCAAGCAAAGGGAAGCCCTTTTGACTTTGCCAGGGAGAAAAAAGGAAAACCTTATTAGGAAGGAGTGGTAGTCGGGAGGATATCATAGAGGGATTTTATATCCCACTCTTCCTATTCCTGTGGTCAAGACCAAGCAAATCTCCCTCCTTCTTCGGCTCCATTTTACTCTTAAAAGAGACTTTTGAGCTTTCCCTTCGCTTCTTTTCGGATGTGCACTCCCTCAAAGATTTTATTACTCTCCGCTCCATCTTTTCTGGAGAAACTCTCCTCCTCCTGTCCTTAGTCATTACTGGAGGAACGCAGACAATTTCACGGATTGCATTTTGTATCTAAAAGCAACTTTGACCTTTTTTTTTATTCCACTAATTTTTCTCTCTCTTTATTGACTTTGTGACAAGGGACTTCCACGACCCATTTACGTCTTCACTTTCTCTCCTCCTTCCCCGAAAAGGAGATTTTGTTACTGCTGGCATTCAAAAACTTTTGGTCCTTTCTCCTCCTATCATCAGACCTTCCGGCCCAAAGTATGGCCAAAGTTGAATTTGGATGCCCAAAAAAACATGTAAGAGAGAATCCTTACTTCCCGACGTTCACATTCCTTCCATTATTATCAACTTTCAGTGGGAGCGTTTAATATCAATTCCAAATCATATTGATGAAAGGGGTGATGAGCGAGGAAGGAGTGGAAGGCCTTCGGAAAAACTTTGTTCCATATAGTTCCCCTCACACTTGCTCCACATATTTCAGGAGACACTGTTTGCTCCCTGAGGGGCTCTCCCCCCTCAGTCGAAATTGACATTGGCTTCATATGCTCCTATGCATTCACATAGGGCTTACACTTATTCTAGAAGACGCTACGTGGATTGAACACGGGAGAAAATAATAAGGGGACAGTTCCTAAAAATTCCTTTTTCATCCCCCCGCCCCTCCCCATACATTTAACGGCGGAGGGGAAGTTCTCAATTTCCGTCCGGAATAAACATAATATAATTTGCTGGGAGAAAAGCATATCATATTTCCTCTGTGACAACATCATATAATGTACATATGTGCATACATTGTTGGCACATGCAAAAATACTGGAGCTCCCGTATGCATGGAGAAAGTATTTGGCTATATTTCCCCAAAGAGAAGAAGGCTGATTCTCCAGGAAAATACGTTCATATTTTAGCGAGCTCTGGAAGTACTAGCCATGCATATGTCCATACATTTGCGCTGGATGTAGCTTAAGACCTGAGTGCTCCAAGTATCCTCCGTAATGCCTGCATCTATTGAGAAATCATAATAAGCCTCGCAAATGTCCCCCGTCTGGCCTTGTAGTCATGGAAGGGAAGCAACTTTAATATCTTTCCACCGGCAACGTAGCCTCCCTCAGGGCAAAAGTCCATACGAGATCCTCCATTTCCTTCCAACCTACCTAAACACACACTGCCATCAAATAGATATGTGCCCTCAATGTACTTCCACCGTCACAATCACACCCTTTTCCGGGACTAATATTTACCAGTGAATGTGAGGGCATGAAAAGTACACTTTACCATGCTTATTCACAGCCAATGATCTTTTCCCGTGACAAACAAAGGACGTTTTTCCTCACTAAAACCAAGTACAACCGGACATAATTTCTTGTGGTGAATTTTTCATCCATGCACAATACACTTGTGAAATATGTACTACTTCCATACCAACAAAGGGAAGCAGAGAGAGATGAGAGAGCCAGCTCATGATAGGATCCCACATGCCTTTGCGTACGGGCCAGGAGAGGCATTCCAACTAGGCTTCTGCTATTCTAGTATGCACGTACAAGGAGGTGCATCCGCTCAAAAGAGAAGAGAGACAAAAATGAAATATCATCTAGGCAAGGGACCGAAAGCAGCCAGGAAAGAGAAAAAGAAGGAAAAATACAAGAAAGAAAGACAACAGACAAGAAAGAATGAAAAAGACAAGGCAAAGACAAGAAAAAAAGATAAAGACAAGAAAGGAAAGGTCGAAGGGAAATAAAAAGACGAGGGAAAGATAGAAAAGAAGAAAAATAGAGGAGAGAGAAAGTAGACCACGATGAGAAAGAATTCAAGCAAGAGGAAGGAAGAAGGTAAGTCAGTCTTAAATAGAAAGAAAGGCAAAAAAGGGATGGACCTGACTAGAAATAAGGGGAGATCAAAAAAGACGAAGAGAAAAGAAGAAATAAAAAGAAAGAGAGAAGGAGGAGTCGCGAGGGGAGTGCGAGAGAAGAGCAAGAGCTTATATGCAGTTTGCTTTCCCGGTGGAGAAAGCTTCATTTATTAGGCGGGAGTGTGCATACAAAATTCACTACTCTAGCATTGGAGAGAGAGCGAGAGAGAAGAAAGTATAGTAAACTCTCTCTACTATAAAATGTGCTTTCTTTCCTCCAAAAAAAAACTTGGTCTTCTTCTCCGTCGTCTTCATGAACAATCTTTTTACTCTTTTTTTAGTGCTTGTGAGAGAAAATGAGGATTCCAGGGTGTGTATGAAGAAGGCTAGTGAAGAGAGAGAGACAGAGAAAGGGAGAGAATGTAGTTTCATTCGTTGATGTTCTCATGACTGCGTCCATGATGGTCTCAACTGTCATAGTCATATCCATGGGGTCTGTGTACCCACTTTCTCTTCTCTCTTTCTCTCTCTCTTTCTCTTTGTTTCTCTCTCTCTCTCGCTGTTTCTAGCCCTCATTGCATGAATACTTAAGGAGACTGCATATGAGTTTCTCTGTCTCGGGTACATACAAGGATCTCTGGGAAGTACTCTGTATACTTCTGTGGCGGGGTGTGTGTGTGTCTATGCCGGGAGAAAGTAAGTGGTGGAGCAATGTCATGAAAATATTCTCATTTATTTACATGCTCTCTCCCAAGTTTGTTGATCCTCCGTATGTATGTGTGTATTTGTGTTTAGACGGGGGTAAAATGTAGTCTCATAACTGAGAGGGAACTTGTTTCTCTCTCTCGCTCTCTCTCACTCTCTCTCTCCGGCTTTCTCTTTCGCCCTCTCAAGACTTTCATTTGCTCCAACATGCTCTCACCAACAAATAGGTTCATCTTTTTGGAACGTCGTCGACACTTCATACAGTCATTACTGTTACCATCTCCAAAGCCAAGCCATCCTCCACGCACACACAGACACACTATTACTAATAACATCCACTTATAATCCTCAACCCTTTTGACTTTTCATCTCATAGCAACTTTCTCCCTCAACTCCCTTTCGCCCTACATTCTCCTCCTCCTCCTTGTCTCCTCCTCCTTTCCCTACTTTTATATTTCCCCCCTTCTTTCCTCCCTTTCTGATACTCTTCTATAGTCCATTCTTTCCCTTTTGACTACATATTTATTTCGCCGACTTCCATCCGCTTCCTGGAAGTGGACATTCAACCCAGCCAATAGGGTCTTCACTTTCTCCTTCTGTAATTTCTGGTGCTTTCTCCCATACTGAACTTCCTCCTTGGCAGTGGCTCCGTGATTTTTCATATGCAGTCCATTTTTTTCATCAGTAGCTTTGTTTCTTGGAACGGAGCTTCTTCTTCCTAATACATTGTACGGCTCTACATGCTCTTTCCTTTCTCTCTTGGCACTTTTTTCCTCAACGGGGAAAACTAATGCAACCCTTCCTTTCCTTGTTTTCTTCCAACATCATTTTGTTGTTACTTTCGCCTCTCCTTGTAAATGTCATCCTCTGGCACCGGCGACACAAGAGTTTTCCCTTTCTCTCTCTCGTTCTCTCTCTCTCTCTTTCTTTTTCTTTATGAGGAACAACTGCGTAGGAAAGGCTTTTTTTTTATATTCCATAGTAATAACCATGACCGTTGGGGAAAGTGAAGTTTTCCCCTTCCGAGTATATTTCTCCTTTTCTTTGGCACGGACACCAAATGTGAGTGTGTGGAAATTGAGAAGCGTATATTGTTGTGCGGAGATTATGATATAGAGCGATATTTTCTTCCAAGAATCCGTTTTTGGGGCCCTGCAAAATGGAGAGTGGCTTATATCTGAGCGTAGTTTCTTTCAGTGCTTCCTTATTATTGCTTGTTTTTTCACTGGAGAAAATTGAGATTTCAAAGTCTACAGATTTCCCTCCGATTACCATCTTTTCTATCGCCTAAATGTCTAGGTGATTTTTGAATTGTAATTTTTCCCACTGTATTTGCTTGTAGCTCTGCTCTTTTCGTCAATGTTGCTCTGTTCTGACTGAGCAAAAGGTTGTCAACGGGTGGAGAAAATGCAAAAATGATGTTGGAAATAAAAATAAAATATGAGGCGGACTAAAGCTAATTTTGGGGGTGAAAGTTGATCCTGATTTTTCCCTCGTGCCCTTTTCTATTCTCCTTCCGTGGAGGAAAAAATGGTTGGTGAAGACATCATTTTTTTTATATATATTTTTTCGCTTCCCCCTCACACTCCCTCCTCTCCCCATTTCCGCCACTTTTTTTCTGGGAGAGAGTAGCTTCGGGAAAAATATCTGTTAATACTTGGAGAAGTTGAGCTCTCTCTCCCCATTTTTTGATATGGCTCTAATGATGTTGGGAGCACAGAGCATTCCTTCGCAATCTTTCAATCCCCTTCCATACAGACCTTTCTCCTCGTCTCTCTCTTTCACTTTCTCTCCCTCACTCTCTCTTTACGGGACAATAGAAACGTGCATCCCCTGCATCAAAAAGCCGCACTCAATCCCACACGGAAGAAAATGCATTCTCTCTCTCTCTCTCAAAAGTGCATGGAACCACTCTCTCGCACTCTTTCCCTCTCTGCAGGCATTTCAAAGACAGACACGGAGCAGACAAAGGCGGAAAAAATAGAGGAGGACCCACCCGCCCGTCCTTCTGTGTACTTGATTTTTTCCCTCTCCTTCTTCTCCCTATCGATTTCCTCTCTCAATGTCTCTCTCCCATTTCTCTCCTTCTCTCTTCTATATTTTCTAGAGAGAAAAAATACATATAAAAAAATAAAAAAATCCCTAAAAAAAAAGAACTGTTGTCCAAGGGAGAAACTTGTCTTTTGTAAAGTTTTCTTGTGAAAATCAAAAAAAAAAATCTTGATGCTTTTATCATCCTCTGGGCTTTTATACCGCACTCACGCCCATATAAAGAGCTCCATATACACGTCTATAAAAGAAATCTTCTTGTTGTTATTGTCGGAACCCCCGACCAGCAAGTTCCTACTTTCCTCTTTCTTTTTTTTTCTTCTGATTCCAGCACTTTTTTTTTAGAGTAACACTTGGAACATGAAGAATACTACCGATGTGCTATTACTCTATAGTGTGCATTATTCCACTGTGAAAAGGACGAGAGGAGGGGAACACACCCCCACAATTTGTTCTCCAAGCGACAATCTCACAAATGTCAATCTCTTCTGTCTCCTCAACAAACGAGGGGGTTGACGAGGAGATTGCGTCATTCTTGTTCCTCCTCTCAATATTTCTCCAGACAAGTGACGCCCTTACACTCACCAATTTCCACCCTAATTCCTACAAAAAAAAATCAGGGGAAAATCCGAATTTCCAGCATTTCACAAATGCTACAAAATCCAATTTTTTATTCGTAATTACTAAAGCGGGTGGATTATTTTATTAAAAAAATGTAAATAAATAAAATGCGTAGGTAAATTTTTGAAGGAACGCATTTCAACAAATTTGAATCATATTTAGATAATGCTCTCTCCGAACCAACGGCGGAAAACGTGAGAAAATTGGAAAAAAAACGTGATTAGTGATGAAGATTGAAAAAGCTGGGAAGAGGAGATAAAAGTGTAGAAGGCACAATTAGGTGGAGAGAAGACGGGTTAAACGGAAATAGAGAGATAAGCTCGCGTCTTCTGCTGGACATTCTCCTTATGTTCACATTGATATTTTCCCTCTTGCACTCAGCGTGTACTTTGGCGGGAGACTGCTCTTCTGCGGTTGAGTGGGGGGGGGGAAATCCCTCAATTTGTTTTTGTGTCGATCCGCCTTTATGAAAAAAAAAGAGTCCAGAGGTAAAAAGTAAGTACAGGAGGTGGTGGAGGAGGATAAGGGGGAGAGAAAGGAAAGTGAGAAAAAAATACTGACGCAAGCTATCTAAGAAGAAAGAGAGGGAAGCGGGGAAAACGGGAGGGAAAAAACTGGGATTTTTTCCATTGAAAGAGAGATTTTCTGGAGGCAATTCGGAGTAAAGCTTTTAAACTGAGCTTTCACTTGACTACACAAAAATATCCGAAAGGATTGAGAATCCAATGAATAGATTCTTATCCTCTCCATTGACCAGCAATGTTTCCTCATACTCTCTCTCTCTCTCTGGCTTCTATTTACGAATACAGGACGGAGGAAAGCATGGATGGAAATATATATGTATATCCTCGTACATATGAGTGTGCATATACAGAAGGGAAAAGGAAGAGAGGGCGGGTAGGTTGAAAAGTATCCAAAATTTATTATGCAATCTTTGATTTCGGATCGATCCTCCTCACTTTGCCTATTTTTTCTCTCTCTCTCGCTCTCTCTTTTCTTCCTGTCCCCTTTTTTAGATTTGTTTTCTTCTCCACATGATAGGAGAAAGGCTCAACTGCAGCTTTCTTTTTAATCAGCAGTCCCTCTGGGCATTTCAACTTAATTTCTCTACTTTCCCCGCGTTTTTCCCTCCAATGTACATGTGCTCATTTCCCCCTCAAATCTACCTCCCTCTCATTTTTATCCGCCTCCTTCTTTTCCTTTTCCTCCTCATTTTTTTTCTTCTTCCAAACAAAAACTTATCGACTACTGTAAAAAAAACTTTAATCTCTTCTTTCACTTTCCCCCATAAATGGTTATGTATTTGTGTGTGGCGATGCTGGAGAAATTTAATTCTTCCTCTTGAAACTTCCCACTTTTTTCGTGGTGAAAGTACCCACTTCTTAGGATTCGTTTTTTGCTCTTGGGACAAAAACTGCTGAAATGTCATCAACAACAACAAAATTTCAGTTTGAGAAAAATATGGATGATCGTCCATCATCACCTTCAAATTTAAATTAAAGTTGTGATTTCTCTTCGTATTAATAATAACGACATTTACGGAGTCTATTTAAAGACCGAATTGAAGGAAGGCTATAACGTTTGAAGAATGCAAAAACTAAGCAAAAAATATAATAAATCGCGCCAAAATAGTGTTAGTACAAAATAAAACCTTATAAAGGAGCTTCAAGATCAGCAGAAGCATTTACAAACACGGAGAAAAGTCCCGTCCAAGCGTGTGTAGACTGTAACAATGCAGTGAGAAATACGTTTAACGTTCCCCATACACTTGTGATGGCAAAAACAGGGAAGAATTATAGGCCAAGGGAAAATGTAAGGTAAAATAGCGGGGAAAAAATGTTTTGGAACAAAAAAGTCGTCGCAGAAACTTTTCCAAAAAAAACTTGATTTTTTGTTATTTTGAAGATGAGCCCGTGGGATCAAAATTATTTTCATACCCCTAAGTTGTTGGAGTGAGAGGAGGAGTGAGGAGAAGCGGATATCATTAATGCTTGCTAATGAGAAGTGGCCTCGATAATTAATACAAAAGTAAAGGGAATTAAGTTGGAAATTCAAACCAAGTTGCGGTACTCCTTTGTAGTACTTTGTGTGTCTAGACCGAGGAGAAAGTCCTCTCACTCTCTCTGTATGTCTGCAAAAAGTATTTTCCAGGGCTTTTCCTTCCTTTGTGTATACAGAAGCCAAGAGGGAGGGGGCTGTGGGAGAAAGTCCATGTTGAGAGCAAGAGAGGGAGAGAGAAAGAGAGAGAGAGAGAAGAGGAGAAGGAGGAGGATGCAGAAATTTTCGCTCCTCCAAATTCTTGCTCCATTTCTTCCTCATGTTTGCTCATTTCTCCATGTGTAACTAAAAAGAACATTTCTCTCTCACTTTCCCTCTCTCTCTCTCTCCCTCCATCTCTGCGGGCTTGAATCCTAATTGGAATTTGGTGAATTAAAACATGAAGCAGAAAAGGAGGAGGAGAGGGACAGAGAGAAAGGGAGAGAAAGTAAAACCATATAAGAGTCTGCCTTTGAATTACGGCTCTAGACCTCCATATAAAACACACACACTTTCTCTCTCCCTCTCATTTCTCTCTCTCTCTCTCTCTCTCTCTCTCTCTTTCGGTTTCTCCCATAGCCTTCCCTTTGCACACATGAAGTAGGAATCACATAGATTCCAGTCACAATTATCATCCCATCTTCCTCCAAAAACCGCTCTCCTCTCACTTTCTCCCCCTTTCTCCGGCATTCCCTTCCTCTCCAACGATACCATAATAAATAGCACGCATACACTTGTAGTACACGAACAAATTAGAACAACTCTGCGGGAACATGGCGAGGAGGAAGAAGGAAGAGCGAGAGAGAGAGCGAGAGAGAGAGAGCGAGAGAGAGAGCGAGAGAGTGAGAGTGAGAAAGGGAAAAAGTGAGCAAAGTGGAGAAAGAATCGAATTGCCAACTGACGCCATGCAGTTGTACGCGCTTTTCCTCACATTCCCCTCTTTAAATGCTCCTATGTGTATCCCTGCGTTTTGGGCATGGAGCCTCCTCTTCTTCCTCCTCATCCTCCTCCATTCTTCCTCCTCCAAGGATGCGTTCACCGGGTGAACTCTCATCCTTGATATTGCTCTTATGTATTTATTAAGGCTAGGAATGCTTGTCTTCCCTAAACGTTCCCCCACCAAAATGTCTTCCTTTCCTTTACAGCTAATTCCCAAAAGCTGTTGTCAATTTTCTGAGCCGCTTGTCAGTAACTTCCCTCTGCACTCTCTTGCTGGGAATAAAAAGAGGGAAATGAATGGAAAATATCCCATTAATAAATTATAATTTCCCATCATAAAAGAAACTAGAGGAAGACCAAGTTTCTCGGTGGGATTGGAAAGTCCGGGGAAAATCCTGGAGGATTGTAAAAATGGTGGAAAGTGTGTTTGAAAAAAGGGAGAAGAGAAAGTGGGGAAAGGAGGTAAGGAGTAGAGATTACAATTAAAGATAGGATGTATGGACTGGGCTGGGTGCGATCTCCTCCACCTCGGATCCTCCTCTGTCTCCGTCCTCTTGAGTAGAGCATAATCCCCTCTGCTAATGGCGAAGAGAGAGAGAGCGAGAGCTGGCTCTGAATGGGCTTTTCTCCTCACCGCGTCCTCACTTTATCTGTGGACTTATTAAGAAATAATTACACCATTTAATTACTCCTCTGCCGGAACTCTTCCTCCTCCTCCTTTGGTCTGGAGTCATTCAATTATATGGTCGTCCCATTTCCTTCCCGTCTCCATCTCCCTCTCTCTCTCTCTCTCTCTCTCTCAAAATCCAAGGCTCACTTCCCAAAGCCACAAGGTTTTTGGTGGGTGGAACAGTTTCTTTTTTTTTCAAAAATCATATAGGATATCACTATAGAATGAGGCCAAATGGAGGGGACGGAGGAGGGCAAATGGGAGGGGGGAAGTGGAAGAGGAAACAGGATTAATGTAGATGCCAATTAGCTATGGAAATGTTGGTGAGGACTCTCGCACTCCTCATGGATTTCCTATAGCAGTGATTTCCTATAGGAGGAAAAGGTAGAAATAGATAATGGCTCTCTTTCACTTTCTCTCTCTCTCTGATCCTAGCCTTCTGCCTCTTTAATAATCCTAGGAGAGACGGAGCGAATGGCAGTCAATGTCCTATTATTGGCTTAAGTTGACCCACGAAGACACAATAAGCTTAGGACGAAAGGGGTAAAAGAGGACTCAAAGAGAGAGAGAGAGCGAGAGAGAGAGAAGAGAGAGAGAGCGAGAGAGAGAGAAGAGAGAGAGAAGAGAGAGCGAGAGAGAGACAGTGAGGCCAAATGCAGAGAATTCTCACCATGATGACTCATAATCGTATCATCTCCGAATACTCTTTTACTGTCCAACTCTCTGCCTCACCGCCTCATTGTCAGCCTTTTGTCTCCTCCTGCCAGCTTGAATTTGGGGGGAATCTTTGTGAACTAAATCCACTTGTTGTTGTTGTTTCGCTCTTGTCCTTCTTTGTTTCCGCTCCCTCACCCAAATCCTTTTGTCTACACAAATAAATCCTCGATTCATTGGGATTTCCCTGGGAAATGTCTCTTCCTCTCTTCCAATCTTCCCCTTCCCCCACCGTCCGTCTCCATTTCCACCCACCCTCGGAATCCACCCCAATTTCGGAACACCTGAAAGGAAATTCCACCCTCAAAAATTATATTTTCAACGTGCTTTCATACACTTGCACAAGTTCTTCGTTAGTCTTTAGCTTAAATGCTAATCGCGTTGTCCGCAGAGAGACTTAAGCCAGTAATAATTGATCTGTGTCAAAATATTAGGCCTTTCTCTGGGCAAAGGGTGACAATATCGGAGGGAAATGATGTGAGGAAAGACGTTATTTCTCTAGTTTTTCTTCCCTTTGCTTACGCTCGCGTTAAGCTCTTCAAAAGGCGTGGGAGTGACCTTGGTCTAGAAACAAAAAGGGAAAATGCTTTAATATGTACGACTTGTGAGCAAATGATGGGGAAAAGTACAAGCCTGGCCTGGTCATTACAGCCATGGAGCTTTTCCCTTTATAGATACATACCTACACTCACATGCATATACATACGTACGTTGTACAAATGAAAGTACGAGTCATAAAAGGATGAACAACAGATAAAACATTATGAGCGCCGGGAAAATCCAATCTTTTTATCCTTTTTTTTACAACTTTCTCTGTTTTTCTCTTTTTTTACAGCCAGCAAGTTCTTACGGAAAATGCAGGGAGCCTCACGGGAATAAAGAAGCGGAATCAGTCCACAGAAGAGGAAAGAGTCACATAGAAAGTGTGTGGGAGAATTGTTTTCTTTAAAGTGACTAATCCATCGGAAGTATTTGGAAGAGAAAGGAAAAAAAGAATGGACCATCATTTGGAGCTTCCAATAATGCCATTTACGCCCCCTGGACTTGTTCAGCATGATGCTCAGTCTCCCACGGAATAATCAGCACTGGGATTCTACCGGAGACATTCTATAGATTAGATCAGCCGACACTTCATTTTCAAAATAACTTTCTTCTCCAAAAACGTTTTAAGGACAAAACTCTGAAAGCAAATTGTTGGATTTTATGGACAAAATTTCCACCAAGTCAATGAATATTGAGTGAAAATTTTATTAAAAGCGTTTGTGACAGTGACATTCCAAAGGACATTTTTTGTTTGGAACAAAAGGGGATAGACAAGACGGTGATTGTTGAAAAAACGTGGGGACAATGCTTAGTTTAGGCAGTAGTAGTGGGCACATTTGCAGGGGAAGTAATTCCATCATGATGAATCTCAACTCACTCCTTCTCATCCCATCTCTTCTCCTTCTTATAGCTTCTAATCAAGGTAAGTCTCTTCCCACTGTACTATGTACATATATGCAAATTGCAAATAGGTTCACTACCTTTAAATCCAATACACTCCGTAAGCTACATTGACTTTCATATTTCCCGGGAAAGAAGGACACCAAATCCAAGGGAGAACATCACAATAATGAGATCATACCGTGCCTCCATCTTCCTTATGGGGAATTCCAGGAGATTATCATTATTATGAGCCTCAAGGAAATCAAGTCAAGCCTATCCTTGTATTAGCCTAACTGTTTCTCCGAAAAGGAGCTTTCCTTCATTCAAAAAAATTAGGTTGAAAAAAAAAAATGCCTTTGACCATCAAAGAACTTCTTTGGGAGTAATTTTGAGGAATTTAGACGTTTTCTTTTCCTCCAGCTACTATAGTAGATTTATACGTATATAACTAGATATGTACATATATGTGTAAAGTTTATAATACGAGAGGAAATATTTGTAGGTGCATTTTCCAGCGGATTCTTTCGCATTTCTTGCACAAAGGATGGGAAAAGGAAAGAATTTTCCCTTTCAAGAGAATGTTTCGGGACCCTTTCGCTCATTTGTTTTGATGAAGACCCACTTTTTTAGGCCTCATTCCACGGTGCAAACCATTCTTCTTTTTTTTTTTGAAGTCGTTGTACCCATTAAAAACCCGTGGAATGATGTGTTCATTGCATGTACTTTTTCTCTTATTTTAATTAGGATTAGCCAGGGCCTTTTGTTTTCTGAGCAAAAGAACAAACAACTCTTAAAAAACCATGCTTAGAGGTAATATTCATTGAAGATTGTAAAGAGTCGTTTTAAATAGAAATCTGGCAGTACCATAATAACATTTTTTTTAAAGAACAGAGTTCTTTTCTCCAAAGCTAGAGAGAATGTATTCAGTGAGATCTTTATTTCCCCCAAAAAAACTTCGTGGTCACAATAGGAAGGGTAATTTTTTTGGGAGTGGAAAAGATTGAAATCTGTGTAGGAAATCAGAGCATAAAATGTGAGGGCCCCTCCCCCTCAAAAAAATGATCACCTCCCACAAAGAACACGGCCCTTTTTTACCTGTCCCATAAAAAATCTCCATGGCTTGAACACCCTCAACGATTGTGACAACAACCGAAAAAGTTTGCTGGAAAAAACTGATCTACATATCTATAGATATACATTGTAGAGAAAGAAATGTTTGCAGAGAACTCACGGAAAAACGTAATGGGACACACACCTCTCCTACGGATGTGGGAGAAAGGGAGTGACGAGTGAATAAAAATAAAAATTATTATTATGTCTATGGTCCTTCCTCCGCAATTCATCCAAATGCAGGGAAAACAACTTTGAGGAAAAAACAAGGGCGGGAGAGAGGAAGAAAGCAGACAGAGCGGAAAAGGATGAAGTTTCAACAGAGAAAGCCGAGGGAGAGGGAGAGAGGAGAAAAGAGAGACAAGGAGAGGGAAAAAGGAGAGGGAGAGAATTGCTCACGTGCAGAGGGAAATGTGTACATACTGGCCGAGAATGGGAAAGCGTGAGCGAAAGTACGAAGAAAGTAACAGCATTAAGGGACGGAGAGAGAAAAAACAAAAAGAATGGGTAAAAATAAAAACTAATGTATGTACTTGTTCTTTCCGCCGGCTCCAGAGCTTTGTGTATATGTCATATATGGAATATCCCTATATGTAATACGATATATGTATATATGAAAACGCATACATTTTGTATTCTGGTGGAGATCCCAGCCCACGCACGCACTTTCTGTCCGCTTCCGCCTTATGGGAGAAAGTGCATCATCCTCACGAAGATTGTAGACGAGCCGTTATGCGTAGATATGTGTATGCATTTATATGCGTGTATGTGAAGACACGCATTTTTTCCATGGCCAAAAAAAAAACGGTCGTATGAGCGTACTAAGGAAGAGCTGGATTCTTTAAAAAAATCGAATTAATTTTTGTGTGTGCCCACTTTCTCCCTTGGAATTTGGATCCCTTTCTTCCTCTCCTTTTGACTATAAAAAGGAGAAAGTTATGGGGGGAGAAGCGAAGGAGGAAGCGTGAAATACATGGGCTAGGCAAATTATGTATGAAATGATGGGGAAGAAAGTGCAAGAGAGAGACAAAGGGAGTCCTGGGTGGAATGGCGGAGAAAGAATCGGAGGAGGAAGTGGAAAGAGAGAAAGCAGGGAGATAAATAAGCTGAGAAAAAAGAGGAGTAAAGGAAGGAATTATTCCTGTTCCACTTGCACTATTTTACTTGTACGCAATGATGATTTTCTTCCCTTTTTACTTCTTTTCCCTCGCCCTCCCCAGCCGTTTCCAAAAAAAAAACTTGTCCCTTTTTATCCCTTATAAATACTGTGGGAACTAAATCCCGTGGCAGATGTATAGGGGTACAAGGGATGTGTGTATAGGCCTTTGCGGATGTATCAGGAGAGGAAATGGCGAAAAGTTTTGCCCTTACATAAAACAAGTTAATGGCTATATAAGGACTGTTATATGTAACAGTCTTTTTTAATTGTATGCACTCTTTCTCCCAGGCTTACGCAGCCCTTCCTTTCTCTCCTTAAAGAAAAATACTGTCCCTCTCCTCTCCTCTAATCTGCTTAGGAGGGAAGGGAAAAAAAGAATCTCATTTTGTGATTTTAATCAAAATGTGACTTGGTTAAGAGTTTCCCTGCACAAAAGCCTCTCTAATACTCTTTTTATACACATCCTGCTTTTCTCCACTTTCTCCCTGTTTTCCGATTTTTTCCCCAGCCAGAATATATTCCCTGATACAATAATAAGTCATGTCTAACAAGACACATTTTATACACACTTTTTTTTTGAACTCCGGATTTTTTTTAGACGAAGATTTTTTGTCGGGTATTTATCCCCGCTAGATTAAAGGGAGTGAAACTTTTTCGGAAAAAAATTTCCTGGTGTACAAAAATCTCATGGGACACTATTCTGTTTTGGAGGAAAAAAAAACTGTTAGAGGTTTATTTGAGTCAACTAAGCTATAGAAATTTCAAAATTTTTGCAAAAAATGGATAATATTTTAGGTAAACGAAATCGCGTAAAATGCTCCAAAAAGTCTCTGCAAGACAATAAGGGAATCCTTCCCTTTTCAGCCTCTCGATTGTTAATTTTGCGAGATATTTCCTATCTATAATGCTTAAAAGTTTCCACTATTAAGCATGCAGACGTTTTGAAAAGCATTTAATACCCGTCCAATAGAAACTACAGGGACGTGAGCCTTATATTCTTCCGAAATTTTTTTTCTCCAGAAAATCTGAATGGAGTTTATCTCCCCCATAAAATTTGATTGCACAAGAGTGTTTCAATGTAAAAAAGAAAATCATCGGAAATTCCATTAGCAAGAGAATCGTCAGGAGGGAATATGCAATGTCATTATTATTGTTATTAAATCCGATTGGCAAATGACATTGTTTTTTCGATTAGGTAAGAGAGAGAGAGAGAAAGGAAAGGAATTATCAGTTGGAGGGAATCAAGACGCGGGAAGGGAATTCAAATTAATACCCTTTCTCCTCGTCCTCTCCCATTACCCCTTCGCAGCCGGATCTATTTTCACTTTTCCCCCTTCACTTTAAACAGATTATAGAAATTGGAAGAGGGAAAGAGGGTGTATTTTCCCCTATTTTTTCCATCTTTTACAGCCAGGCTTTTAACATAGATACCTGGAGAGTGAGCTTTTCTCTTGGAGCAGCGGGACATAAGGGGAAAGTGAGGACAGAGAGATTCAGAGAGAAAACGTTTGGAGATAGAAAGGGCCATGTTGGAGGATGAGGCGAGCGGGAGGGTTCAAATGGAAGGGAAATATACAAGAGAAAGAACCAAAAGAGAGGGGAAATAGACAAGAGGAAGAGCTAAAAGAGCAGGGAAATAGACAAGAAAAAGCGTTCAAAGAGAAGGGGAAAAGGAAGAAAAAAACTATAAAGACAAAGAGGAAGAGTGAAAGGAATACGAGGGGTGGGAAAGCTAAAAATAAGTTAAAAGAGGGAGAAAGTGTTAGAGAAGATATAAAAGTGAGTGTGTAGGGGAGTGTCAAAAAGTTTGAAGTAGAGAGGGAAAGTAGAGAGGCATTTTTTGAAACTCAAGGAAAAATCGAGAGAGAGAGGAAGAGAGGAAAGAAGAGAGACTGAAGGAGCGATGGAGAAAGTGGAATGGGAAATCCCCATCGAAAATAATGGTCGTTCCGTCACATGATATAAAAATGCGAGGGTAGTGTGTGAGTGAGTGCGTAAAATTGAAGCTTTTCGTAATGCGTGTGAGAGAGATTTCTCCCTCTCAGAATTTCTCCCTCTCCCTCTCCCTCTCAGCCTTCCTCTCTCCCCTATTTCGTCTTCTCCCCTCCCTCAAGAAAAAATTACAGCTACCTTCCATGCTAGGGAGTAGTTGTCGTAAGTAGTATTATACTACTTTCTCCCATTTCACACAAGCGTTTTTATGCATTTCCAAAGAGTTTTTATTTCTGGAATTCCCCCATCATCATTTCCCCCCTTTCTTTTTTTCTCACTCTCTACAGCTTTCCCTTTTTATTGTACGACATTAGTCGTACAACATAGCGGGGGAAAGCCTTTTTTTTTGCTGGAGCCAGAAATTTGGCAGACAATTTCTTTGGAGGGTGGATACGTATTTTCCTTTTTTTTTATCTTTTGTTATTTAAGAAAATTTGATCGATAAAAGTCCATTTATTCCCACACGCTTTCCCATGTGTGTGTGCGTCTGAAGTAGAAAGTTTTTTTTACCCTTCTCCTATTAATTATTTACCTCTCACGTAACAGCTAATACAGAGGAGAGGCCCGTCTGGAGAAAGGCTTTCTCCAGACTAATATGTAGGAGCTGGAGAGGAGAGAGTAGGATAAGTAAGAAGGGATTCGAGGGAAATAAATCACAAAAATTGTAATCTTTTAATTGTTCCTAATCTTCTCTCCCCGTTCTGTTGGGCGTCCAGGGAGGAGCAAAAAAGAGTTTCGGGCTTTCTCTTCTTTCCTCTCTACACGTAAACACATTTTCCGGGGGGAAGCTGGAGAAAGTAAGTAAATCTGTGGGAGAGTGGATGCTTTCTCTTTATTTTCTGGCGATAAGTGAAAGCAGCTCGGATTAGTGAAGTACAAGAGCTTCTTTCAAGGCAAGAACTAGCTCATCTTTTTCTCTGGCTTTCTCCAGGATTAATGTGCTTTCGCCCTCAGGAAAAATCTGAGGAATTAAAGTTTTTCTAAATGTTTCTACAAAAAAATGAATGACGTAACTTGTTCTCTCTCCGCATTTACGTAACAGCAATTGTCATTACCTTCCTTTCTACGTCCACAATTAATTTCAGGTGGAATTTGACACAAGTGTGAGAAAATATAATTGAGAGAAAGTGTTAAAAATTGTTCGGAGAAAATTTCCAACTCAGTAATTTTGAAGAAGTTGCCTCATTCAGAATGCAAAAGGAGATTCGAGGAACGAGCCCTTTGTAAACGAATACGTTGAGCACCCAGAAAAAGTTACCTAACGTCACTTTAGGAAGGGGAAAATGGGAATTGCAAAGTGAGCTCATTGTGGCAGTGAGGGCCAGAAAATAATTAGTGTATAATGAAGTGGGAGAAATCTGGAGCATGAGATAAGGCCGCGGGCGGACACAAATACTTTGAAAAAGGAACAAGAGCGAATGAGCAAAGAGCGGTGCAATTATATGTAAGAGTAAATTGTGTCGGGAAAAAGGCAAAATTCCTACACATATTATATAAACAATGGTTTTTTAACAATGAAACAGATTCCCTAGTTTTGAGGTACATGGCGTTATATTGAGTTTGCGAATCCCCAGAAGCCTTTCTTCGGCAAAATTATACAACTGAACCCAAAAAAAACAAAATAATTCTGTACATTTCTCTCCATCTATTTTGATTCTCTTTTTAAAATTGGAAGATTCGTATTGCCACCATTTGTACTGTAGATTTGGAGGGCAAACTGAAGTAAAAAGAAGGATAAAAAATATGAGAGGAAAATGCTGAAGCAATGCTAAAAGTCATTAAAAATGTATTACATATCTAATTTGGTTACACAATCAGTCCAAAGAATATGCTGGGAAATGATGGAACATAAATATTTCGCTGGTATTTTTTGGTGCTTTAATTTGGAAGAATTTTCAACAAATGTTTTAATTGCCTTTTTACGCATTAAATCACTCACAAAACATGGGAGAGATTGGGATGGAAAAAAAAGTTTTGGAACAAAATTTAAGGTAAGAGCGGGCAGGATTTCGTCAGTTGGTAAGAGTGCATATAAATTTTCCACCCCAAGAAATTTCTCATCAAGTGCCTGTCCCGGTGGATTAGAGTGCTTGACATTGTACCAAGGTTTTCTTTTCATTAATAACAAAGATTCCTGTGGCACACACGTCCATATACAAGCGGATATACTTATGAGCGTGAGAGAAACTTACCTGACATTTTTTTATTATGTCATTTTCCGCATATAAAAAAAATTCCCTTTCCCTTCTTTCACTCTATTCCCATTTAATTTTTTTTCCTCTCTCCATGTGTGTGTATGTTTGAAGGGATAGAGAAAGTTCTTTCTCCCAGTCCATCTCCAGATAACTTTATGCGTATATTTTTTCCCGTAAAATATTCCACTTGGCTAAGCAGGAAGGACGTGTTTCCCGCGCTCTTCTCCCTCCTTTTTTTCGCCCCGGATAAAAATCCTTTCATAAGCGTCATCGTTACAGACAAAGTTTGGCGTGTGTGTCCTCATGTTTCCCCACTTTCTCCTTTTTCCCACCTCCGTTTGTCTCTCTCTCCCATGGATGGCACTTATCCCAGGGAATAAGTGTAGGCCCATGTCTATATATGTGTGTGTGTGCCGATGAATGAAATCAGGTTATTATTCTTATCCACTATTCATCATGCTCATCGTCTCTCAGCACTCGAAAAAACTTTCACTTGTTAGTTTTCTCCACTTTCTCCCTCGCTCCTTCCCTCACTTTCTCCCCAAGCTACCCTCTAAATTATTATCCCTCACTTTTTCTCACGTTCCTCCCTCCCCAAACAGAGCCAACTTCCCTGGATTTTACTCAAGAACTTGCTCCCAATTAATTACTACGGGGCTTAACCCCACAGGATGAATTAAGTACTTTGCTTGCGGAGAAGCGGACATCTTAAAATACAGGAGCAAAAAAAAAATTAAAAAGCTTTTCCTCAAACTTGTGAAAAACAATTTTTGTACATCAGAATAGATTTTTGTCCGCAAGAATTGGACTAAGGCTCTTGGAAAAAATCGCGGAATTTAAACATAAGCATTTATACACGTCTCTACATCATATTTAGCTGTGAAATTGTCCAAAAATTCCAGCATTTAAAAAAAATTCATCATCAAGCCTAGACAAAGAAGGTTCTGAAGCCTTGCTCTTCCGGACGGTTTCAACATCATTGCCACTCGTTGTTGTGCTTTACCTGCAAAAAAAACGTACTAGGAATTCGCAGCATCGCTGTAGCCGATGGTGAAGGTGGGAGTGGGGGAAGTGAAAAATTAATGTAATGTTCCCTGGGACTTTGGACGGGCAAATGAGAAAGAGAGGAACGGCTGAGGGGCTAAGGAGAAGGAAAAGGGAAAAATTGGATTTGTAATTTAAAATTCAGGAAATGTGTTTCTAGGTAATTCGCTCCTTCTCTCCTGTATTATTTCTGTAGTCTCCTTCCCTCTCTCTCTCTCTCTCCAGGATTAAACAATCCAGCACAGATACACGTAGGTGTGAGTAGGAGACAAAAAAAGTGAGAGGTAGACTGAGAGCGGGAATTCAAGGGTGTAAGTGTGTATGTGATGATTTGTGATTCGGAAGGTGAAGGATTTGATTCCGTCCCTTGAGAAGCCGAGTGGGAGCGGAGAAAAAAATGGAGATGGTGTGTGAGTGAGGACGGAGTGTGTAAGTAGAGGGAATTAAAGTGGGAAGAGAAGGACAATTTTCTCATGTGAAGTGTGTCGAAAGGGGAAGACAAGAAGCCCAGAAGAAAAAAAAAATGGAGGAGAGGAAAAGAGAAAAAAGAAGGACGAGGGCAGATTGCAAACGGACATGGGACGGAGTGCCTGAGTGAGAGGCAGAGAGAGAGAGAGTGAGAGAGAGACAGAGAGAGAGACAGTGAAGGGAAGGTAATCAGGGAGACCTTAGAGATTTCCGTTTCGGATTGCAAATTACCATTACAAGTCCTAGGACACTCAGCCCTTACAAGGATAACATGGAGTTCAAACAAAGTTTACCTTTACATTTACACCCAAGATCCATCTCTGCATGTCTGGTTTACTCCTCCTATTTTTTCTCACTCAAAAATCTAGCCATTCTTCATTCACTTTCTGTCCATCTCTGTATTCACGACTCATCTCGACGCCTTCACTTCGACGTCATTAGCCCACTCCAAGGTCTGTATTTCCCTCTGAATTCCCAATTTTTAAACCTGATCCCCTTTTTTCATTTCCACGCCTGCCCCTATTTTTGCACTCTTTTCCTCGTTTCCTCCTCCTCCTCATATCCCTTCTCCCTGTCCTTCAATATGAGTCTCGCAGGGAGGAACAAAAATGGTCTGCTCTTGCCAAGAGAGGAAGGTACTTGTGGGTGAAATTGCCAGATGTAAATTGTGTGACAAGGAAGGTGTTTCCGTGTTTGGAGAGTAAGATTGAGAAGGCGTGGGAGGGAAGGCCTCTAACGAAATCTTCGGGGCTCATCCAAGTGAGGTAGGAGGAAGATTGATTTAAAAGTGGTAATTACCGTCTCTTGACAGCTTCTAATTGCCAAACTCCAAGCCTCGTCCCATCCAGCCGGGAACTATTATAGGGCCCCTTTCCTTGAGAATTGTGCCGGGATTGACAAGGGCAAGGAGAGGGATGAGTGACAGGAGCGAGGTCTCTAATTGTAAGTGTACAGGGTGGAACGGAATGAACACTTCGTGTTTCTCTCCTCCTTATCTCCTTTTTCCCCACCATTTTTCAAGGCGGAAGGTGGCACACCGGGAGACGGGGATTCATATGAAAGCCGCCCACGTAGAGTGCAATGGGTAACAATAATGTCTAATTGTAAAATGACATAAGGAATATTATGTCTGATTATCTTGAGTCACTTTGGAAACGGAAGAGGGAGAAATTACATGGGAATATTCACCATCGGGAAACGTCCAAGGATGTATGTACCCGCCGCATTTGCAGGAACATCTTCGACATTTATGGAGAAATTTAAGGACAGAAATTTTCCCTTGAGGGGAGACAATGGAGAAAGGAGTTGCAAATGTCTTGGAGGTGGACTTAAGAGAAAGTGAGGGAAAACTTAATCTCCAAGCCTCAATAAATAATTTTGTCAACAAGACACTCATGCTCTCATCTTTCCTTCGTAGTTTCTTCACAAGCATTCTCTCTTACTTTCTCTCGCGCTCAAATTCAGTGTCACGCTTTCTTCTAGAATCTTCTCTTTCATTTTTCAAAACTTTCTCCTTCCCACTCTTACTCGTTGATTGGACCCTTTCCCTGTTAAATTCCACTTACGTTCCCAATTTTTACTTCCATTTTCTGTCAAATTTCTCTTGTTTTCTCAGAACAATTTTATTTTCTCAGGAAATCCGATTTATATTTTTGAAATGTTTCCAGAGGTTTCTCTTCCATATTTTTAAAACTGCCTAATTTGTTAAAATTCTCACACTAACATTTCATAGCTTACTCTTGCTGAGAGATCTCTCTGTCTCTAGCGATTGTTCTTTGCATCTCTTTCTGTCATTTGAACTCTCTGGGAAGAAGTTTCCCGGGATTGTCTCCGGCTTGAATAGCCTGGAAAAGAAGGAAGGAGAAAGGAGAAAAGAGGAAGAAGGGATAATCTGAGGTTTTGGGGAGGGAACAGGAAATCTCAAGGTAGTCGTTGAGAAGAAAAGGAGAGGACTTTCGCTTGTATCTATTTACAAGGAGGGGCGGAGGGGAAGGAGGGAAGGAGTAGTTTGAGGGCTGTGGAGAGAGACTCAAACCACACTTGAAGATTATAATTGGAAACTTTAGATGTTGACTCAACCAACCCCAAAAGCTTCTTGTCCGGCGGTTCTCCCATCTCTCTCTCTCTCTCTCTCTCTTGCCCCTCTTTCCCTCTTTCCCTCTTCCCCACTCTGCACTCTCTCTCTCCCAAATGTGTGGCTCTCTTCCTTTTGGTACATTCACAAGTTACTACAGGAGTTGAAGTGGATTTAGGTGGTGTTCCTTGAAATTCTAATATCACATTTTTTTTGCTTTCTCCCTCACGCCCCCTTTACATCCTCGTACCCTCTGCATTCTATCCTTTCTGCTTTGGAGTCAAGTGGCAAGAGCGAGCTTCAATTTCTCCGCACTTTTCTCTCCGCTTATTTCTCTTGGAAATTTTTTATTGACAATTTTTCACGCCCTCATCAAAGGAGCGCAGTTGACCTCCTCTCGCCTATCTTTCTCCCTTCATTTCGCTCGAAAAAGTGAAAAGTATAAACTTTGGGCAGACGGAAGTTTTTTAAACGAAAATGAATTTACAAAAAAATTTAGCTTTTCCAGTTTTTCTATGATTTCTCAGATTTTAGGCTATCTTTCCATATTCATTTTCCGTAGATTCAGCTTAGTATTTCATTCATCCTAATTATTGGCCAAATGAAATGAAAGTCGTGTTTCCACGAGTCAGTTGACTAAAGATAATTAATTTTTTTTCGGACGCTCTAAAAAAACATCTTTGTAGTGGCTTAAAACAGATTCCCTCTGAAAAGCTCTCCCCTGTGCCCAGCAGGAATTTGAAGGACGCTCATCTGCATTATCCAACCTCTCAAATTCCCGCTTTCGTCCTCTTTATCCTCTCCTCCCCCACGGAAAAAAACTGGAGCATGTATATATAATCGCTTAAAAGAAGGGAAAAAGGGCCATGTTTTTTTATTTCAGCCCCCCTTCTTCCTTTCTTATTTTGTGAAGAGAAACCTTTATCCCTCCGGGGAAAAATTAGGGTCGTGGAATAAAAGAGAGGGAGAGGGAGAAATATGGTCCTTTTATTATCTGCATAATATTCCGTTTAATGGAGTGGCCTAATTTCCCCTCTTAAAAGATGTCGAGAGGGGTGGGGAACTGTAGGAGAGTAGCTTTTTTCTTTTCTCCTGCACTACTCCTCCTCTCCTCCTCATTTTTTCAAGTCATTGAACATTGAAAGTACATTTGCTGTCTCCTACGCAACCCTTCTTCTTCTTATCCTCCTCCTCTTTACAAGTCCATGTATAGTGAATGAATAAAAATTTAAATGGATTTTTTTCATACCAAACTGGAGGCAAGAGTAGTGAGAGAGAGAGAGAGGAGAGTGGGGTAAATGGAGAAGCCTTGCTTACTCCTCCCCTCAATATACTTTGTTCAGTGTATACGAAGAGGAAATGTTACCTGGAGTGATTGAAATGCGCTAAAAAGAAATTCTAGTCCTTCGTCGTCCTCCTCATTGTCGCCTCCAGGCTTTCTCTCTCTCTCTCTCTCTCTCTCTCTTTCGCCCTCACTCTCTCATCCACTCATCCTTTTCATCTCATTCCATTTTATCAAATTTAAAGGAGGACTGACTCCCTTTTACATTTTCGGGGTAATTCATTCCATTCCCCACTTCAACCACACGTTTCCCTGCCTTCCCGCTTTCTTGTCTCTGTATTTCACTCCGCTCTTTGCGGGAATAGAGCAACGTCTGTCAATAATCTCTGCACCTCTTGCCTTCACTTTGCTTGTGCAAAATCCTCCCACAACAAGGCAAGCCCATGGGTCACACATTTAGTCAGTCCAAATAATGGTAATAGTGTACGCAGGGAAAAAGAGAGAAATAGAGAGAAAGTGGGACAAAGATAAAGGCAGAAAGAGGAAGAGAAATAGAGAGCAATAGAGAGAAATAGAGAGAAAGAGAGAAATGAATGAGGGAGAGTGAAATAGATAACAAAAAGGAGTAGAAGAGTTCACCACATTTGTAATGTGGGTTTTTCATGATGTAGACCAGGAGTATAGGAGGAAAGAGGGCTGGAATCCCACCATGTTTTTTCCCAGTACGCTTTCAGCGTGAACAAGGAATTCAACGTGGGCTAGAGTTTATGCCGGTGGGTTCAAGAGGAGAGGGTTAGAGAGAAAGAGACGGAAAATGAGTGAAAGTGCGAAATCTAGAGAGAGAGAAATAGAGAGCAAGGAGATGTTGGTAGGGCGGAGAGGATGTAGACAAAGGATGGTGGCTCGGCTCGGAAAGAAATTCCTGGGGTTGGTGATGATGATGATGATGGTATTGGAGATTTATGGTGTGTATGGGAAAATCATACATGGGAGTTGTGTGCCAATTTTCCCAAATACTTTCTCTCTCTCTCTCCTTTTTGCTTTCTCCCATAGTATCGTTCTTTGCACTCATGCCTTGTTCCTCGGTTGGGTCCTTCCCAGGGTTTCCGGCAAAAGGAGGAAAACAGATTTTTCCGTTCTCAGGCTACCAATCCCAATCCAGAATGTTGTGTACTGCCTGCCTCGTACAGACGGAGAAAGTAAATGCTTGGGAGAAAGTGACAGAGAGAAAATTCGGGGAATTGGGATAGAGTGAGGGTAAATCTGGGGAGAAAGAGGGGAGGAGGAGAGAAATTGTGGTGTTGTGCCCGAGCTATTTTAAATGAAATGTTTCTGCCACCAGATTTTTGTTGGACCAGAGAGGTAGAAAGAGAGAGAGAGAGGGGGAGAAAGTGGGAGAGAATGTAATTACTTTTCGTGTTGAGAAGAATAAGGAGATACGCTTGAGGGAAGTGTATGTATAAGAAGAATATTGTTTAGTGAGAAAACTTTGATTTTCAAGGACAGGAGGAAGCCATGGGGAAAGGGTGAAAGGAGGTTATTTGGAATGGAAGAGCCCTGGAGAAGAAATGGGGGAAAGTCCCCACCAAATTACATACATATGTAGCTGGGAGACCATTAGCTTGTTTTGAATGATTAAAATTCGTGCAGGGAAATCCATGCGTCCCCTCCCTCCAATTATTCCTTTCCCACAAAAATCAATTGGTGGGAGTGCCCAGCACCCAATCCAAATGGCGATTGTTAAAAAAAAGTAGACACAAAAAAAAAGTTCCCCTCCAAAAAACACAGTGGATCATGGAGGAAGTCAAAATGAAAAAAAAAAGTTTTTTTGACATCCTTCAAAGCCACCCCATTAAAATGGGAATAAATTGCCGCCGAAGACGGACGAGTGCGCTCCTAATCAAGCAAAGAAAACCGCGAGTAAAAAACAGAAGTTTAATTAGGAAATGGATGTACTCTCCAAGGGGGAAAGAGGTAGAGAAAGGGAGTGCGTGGGAAGAGAGGAGGTCTAAGGAATGCCAAGGGAAAAGATCAGGGGGAAAAGGGAGGAAGCGGGAACCTTTTGCTCTGGGAGAAATGGAGGAGGCGGAGGAGAAAGAGGAGGAGTGAGAGGAAGGGAGAAATTCCTTGCGGTTATTGCATTCCAATGAATTTGATTAAACAAAGCTAACCAGAAGATGAAAGAAACAGCGGCTCACTCTCCGCTCTCTCCTCTCCGTCTCTCTCTGTCTCTTCCTTAATTCATCTTTCTCCTACTCTCAGCTCTCCCTCTGCCTCTTTCTTTCTTTTTCTAAATTCTTACGTTCTCCCCTCTGCTTTCTCCTCTGTTCCAGTACCTTTTTTCCATACCTTCAAGGCAAATGAGAGGAAAGAGATTTTGAGGGAAAGCAGGAGAAAGTGGTGAGAAATACAGCGAGAGAGTGAGGATGAAAGTAAGAGGAAAGGCTAGGAAGAGAGAAAAAGTATTGACATTCTTTGATAATCTTCATTCCGTCGTTCTGTGGCGGCTCTCCGCATTCCAATGACTTGGCGAATCACTCCTCTTATTAGAGTGCTCCATATCTCTCCATGCTTTTCCCTGCGTCTCTCTCTCTTTCTCTCTCTTCTTTCTCTGTTCTTTCTCTCTTTCTTTCTCTCTATGATCTCCCTCTCCTCTCCCATGCAACTTTCCGCGGAAGGCACGTGTCGAATCGAAACAGCAGAAGGAGAACAACAACAAGGACACCAGATAATAATGCCTTAGCCAACCCATGTACATAAATATGTATGTAACATACGCACTTGGGTATCTACGAATACTCCTATACCATACATACAGAGATGAACTCTGTGGCTGTTAAATATTGGACTGGTGAAGCGGGAGAAAGTAAAAAAAAAAGTTTTGCTCCACTTTCTCCCACTAAATATGTATTTTATTTCCTATTTCCCCCAATGCCTCACCATTTTTGGCTCGTATTGCCATTAAAGGACCCCAAATCTCGTTCACGGCTTTTGATTGGTGGGGAATTTGTCCCCAAATGTTAGTGTCGTTCCTCATCCTTGATTCCAGCCTGATTTTGTTTCCAATATTTAAAAAAAGAAATAATCAGTGATTGGTTTATTTGGTGATTTTAAGAGCCTTACGTTCCACTGTGTGAACTCTTTGCTTTTAAATAAAATTCGAATGAGCCTTTCCATAAATAAATTGATGCTTCCAAAGAAAAATTAAACAAAACTGGTTTTATGGAAGGACAATTTTGCAGCGTGTATTAGGATTCAATGGGGGTTAGGCAGCGTTCATGTCCTTTGAATTGGAAACGGAAGGAAGCGGCGACGCCTCTCGTCTTTCTCTCTCTGTTGAAGGGAGAAAAAGATGATTTGAAAGAATAGCTAAGTACTATTATTGGCTTCCCCCCGAATATTTGCCACTCTCTCCATCATCCCAGCTCCGTTCAGTGTAGCCATCCCAAATGTACGATTGCTAAATCTCCACCATTTAAATCCTTGGTAAAAAAAAATATCCCAATCCCCATTTTTTGGCATCCAGCCGATCGACTCTCGCCCTCCTCCGTTTTGTACACATTTATAAAAATCCACCATCTCCTCCTCCTTTTCCAACTTGCGTCAGAGAAAGGGAAAAAATTGAAGAGAGGAGACTTTTTCTAGATTTTTTTTCCACCGTTTTTGTCCTATTTTTTTCCCTACAGATGTTGAAAAAAAAGCAATGGGAAAAATAATGGCAAGAAAGGGGAGGAGGCGAGGAGCGAGAAGAGAGACGGCGTAAATTGTTTCTACACACTTTCCTCAAAAATTCGTACATTTCGTTTTTGGGTAATGCAGAAAATGGTACAAGAGGCAGGGTGGTACAATGGCCTCAGAATGTGTACAAAAAAGCATATTTACTGGAGAGAGCAGGGAAATGCGTATGTAGAAAAAGCACAGAAATAAGCGTGGAAAAAACGGGGAGAAAATATGTATGGGAAATTGCAAAAAACAGAACATAAGAGAGAGTAAAAAATTGAGTATGGGAGAAAGTACGAAAAATAAAATGGAAGGAAGTATGCAAAAACTACAGGAGGAAGGATAGTAGAAAAACAAGTACGAGGAGAAAAGCATCAAAATTTACAAGTGGAGAAAATTGGAAAAATGAGCAGGAGGGAAAATGTGGAACTCACGGGAAAAATATGCACGGAAGTACATAAGAATATGCATAGATATGTATGTACTTATGTATAAAATAGGCGAAAAATCATGAGGTAAGGAATAAAAAAAAGAAAGAGCACCTCTTCCCCTGCACTTCATATGGATTCTTTTGTCGAGGATGATAATAATTCTGTAGTTTAAATGGCAAATCAGCGGAATTGGGAGAACCTTTGCGTGTCACCTACTTTCTCCCGCTCGCCCTTTCTCCCTCAATTCTCTCTTTGGAATGACTTGACTCTGACGAGGGGAAAAATACTCCGGCTCCTTTTTCTCCAACCCCGAGTCATAATAATAATAATAATCCTTGCCAATGCATTGTATTTTTATTTATTGGAGGAAATAACCATCGTAATCATCCCCGCCCTTTTCCAATTTTGTGTATGGAAATGGAATTTATTTCCCTCATCTTTCCCCTTTTTATTCCCCGACAACGATAACAACATGAAGGAGAGGAGGCACATGGGAGCCAAGCCAGGCTCCAATCATGAAATTCCTTCTAAAATATGCAACAGAAAGTTACTCCGATATGACAAAAGAAATAATGGGAGAGAGGGAGATTTAAAGAATTTCGGAGCAACTCTCGCAATTTCGTGTGGGAATTTGTGTCACAATTACTTTCTCCTGTAATAGGATTCATGATTGCAAAGGAAAATCCGAGGGTATAATTTATGCTTTAATTTAAAAATAAAGAATTTCCATCAATTCTAAGCCTTGTACAGTAGCTTGAATAGATTTTCTGTATGGAGAAATTTTTCTCACGGAAAATACCCAGTTGCCCCTCACAAAATCTCCTTCGGGCTTTGAACATGAAATCGAAGAGACGCAGCTAAACATGTCTTTACCTTGACCTTGACTTGATTTTTGGGTCTGTGAAAAATAATTGTGGGGACATATATTATGAGAATGGGAAGGGGAAAGATTGTCGTTCTCTGTTTGGAAAAGAACAGAGAAGGATTGGGGAGGGAAAAGAAAGGAGAAAGAGAAGAGAAAAGTTGGTGGATGCCATGTTGCAATTAATGCATTTTCTCTCTCTCTCTTTCGCCTCTCTTCTGACTTTTTGGTCCAGGGAAAACTTTCCTCTTTGCCCTTTCCCTGAGTTAGAAAAAGACCTCTCCTGTCTCAATCTGGAAAGCGTGGAGGGTTCGTGTGTATGATGGAGATAAAAGTTTTTTTTCCTCCCCGTAAAGAAGATTCCATAAAGGAAAGGCTATGAAGTTTCTTTGAAGAGGCTTCTTGAGTAAGTAAAATTGAGTCAGAATGTCTGTGGTTTGACTTTTCTTGCCCTCAAACTTCCCCTAAAAAAGAATTAACGACTGTCACAGGGACTTTCCATTCTTGTTTGTGTGTTGCGTTCAAGGGGAAAAAATGTAAGCCAAAAAGGGTCTTCCATTCCCGTTATGAAGAAAACAAATTTCTCCCGCTCAAAGGACCAACTTCTTCCTGCCGGCGAAAAAAATAAAATCACAACGAAAACTTCCTCACTGCAGTTAACAACTTTATTTCTCAAAGGAATTTTTTAGGGAGAGAAAAACCTTGAATTGTTCTGGCAAAAGGAAGCAGAGGAAATTCTGGAGGTAGTAAAAAGGGAAAGGTTCCATCCTTTCATATTATCCCCTTCCCTTTAATAATGCATTGCATCACAAAATATGGTGCAGGCTGAAAAATGGGGGGATTATTTTCTCTTTTTTTTTTTTTGCTAAAATAAAAATGGGAAAATGTCGAAATTGAAAAGTTAAAAATTTCCCCAGCTGTTGTGTCCTCGGTAAAGGCTGTGGAGGAGAAGAGGTAGAAAGGGTGAAGGACGTTTTGGTGGAGGTGGATCGTCACAGTCATCATCTTTATCATCATCTTGGACGGGTGAAATGGAAAATACTTGAAGGCAAAGATGGAGTCCCAGCTTTCCCCGCATTTCTCCTCCAATTCTCTCTTTCTTTCTCTTTCTTCTCTCTTTCTCTTCTCCTCCTGTCCTTTATCTTTCCTTCATCTCCCCGCAGCCCTCTCGTCGTCTGTGAGGGTGCTGCAAGTCTGTGACAATTACTTCTGTGTAGTCGATCTGTGACACGTTTTATCTCAGCTGTCTCCCCTCTCCGATTTTTCCTCCTTTCCCCCCTTCAAGCCAATTCATGGATGAAAAAGAATATAAAAAAAGGAAATCTTTCCTCGCCTAAGCAAAAGCCGAATTTCGTCTACAGCATTGCTTCCCACATAAGCGAGATCCGAGATATGCACACCTTGATGCAGAACAGGTCCGCCGACAGTAGCGACCATCTCGTGGATTTTAAATTGAAATTGACCTTTTCCTTTAAATGCGTCACTTTCCTTCCCGCTCCTATGGCAACGCCCTTTGAAATTTTTGGGCATAAAGGAAAACACACGGGCATGGTTAAGTGGATTTTTTTCCATGACTCCTATTTTTGAACAAACTCTAAACCGCCTTGCCGCTTACTCCTCATTTTGTTTCCTACCGGCTTGGTATTTCGTAGAATTTCGGTATCTACACAACAGGACTTTTGGGCGTGTTTTAAAGGGAATTTCCCCCATATTCGGCGTAACTGTTTCCGCCTGGGGCTTTTCTGTAATCGGTTTTACTTTTTTTGTGTCAGGTAATTTTTGCCCTATTTTTATACGTTTTTCTACTCCAGGGCATTTTTTGGGTGCCTGCTCATGGCATGCAATTCTGATGGCTTATCTACTGCCCTTTTCAGCGGACGGATATCAACCTGGAAGTTGGCCGTATGGATTTCTATACAGCTTCTTATGTTTGGTAAATGTGGTAGGAGTTACATATTAACTCATTTTTAGCTAGCAAAACAATTTGCAAAATAAAACTTGTGATGCTTACAATCTCTTGTCTTGGCCGTTCAAGGGGCGTAAATGGGAGAAAGTCAGAGAAAGCCGGGTAAAGTCCGGAAAAGGCAGAGAAACTGATAAAACTTTTCAATCTTGTAACCCACTTGAATGAGCAGACAGATTTAAATGAGAACAATACAATTTCTTCCCACCATATCAAATGCTCTAGTTGATTTCCTCTCACACGGCCGTCAAATGAGACTGTGAGAGTGAAAGCACTTGTTCTGGAAAATGGGATGACCTTCACCCAACTTAAGAGAGAAAATGTGAAAGAAATACGGTAGGATTCTGTCACGTTTCCATTAACTACCGTAGAAAGGACAAGTCCAAAAAGTTCCAAGGGATCCCGCTACGAAAGCTGATCATTCTTTGATATTCCCCCGAAAAAAATGAGATTTATATCCGACGGAATAATTTTGATCCCCAGGATTTCCCCCCCTCCACGTGTTCCCATATTTATTATTCTGTTTATGCCCAGGAATCCCCGCCACTTGAGATGTCGGCCCCTAAATTTATCCTTGCGTGATTTCAGTCCATATCGTGAGAGCCCCGTCATACGCCCGCTTCCATACAAAGTTGCTAATATTAAAATTACTCCGGACCATCCTCTCCAAAAATCCTCCAATTTGGTTCCGGACTTGCAAATCCGAGGGAACTTAGCCCAAATTTGGGGATTAATCCCTTTTTTCCCCCAAATTTCACTATGCCATCGACATCAAAGGGAAGGATGAAAACTGGCGAGAAAGATGGGTAGATTCCTTCTGGGGAAAGTTCTTTGCCCCCGAAAGAGAAAAGCAGATAGCTTAGGAGAAAGTAGCACCGAGAGACAGAGAGACAGAGAGACAGAGAGACAGAGAGACAGAGAGACAG